>CAKNYM010052336.1:0-38776 GCA_932195095.1 Andricus curvator | reverse complement strand
AAATTTCAGAATAATAAAATTCCCAAATTCGAAAATTCCCAAATAATGAAATTCCCGACAGTTCATGATATTGCCGAATTTGAAAATTCCCAAATAATAAAATTTCCGATTATTAAAATTACCAAATTGGAAAATTCCCAAACAATAAAATGCCCAAATAATAAAATTCCCGAATTATAAATTTCCCGGATTGGAAAATTCCCGAAGAGTTTATAATGTCATCGAATTGGAAAATTCCTGAATAATAAAATGCCTGACAGTTTATAACATTACTGAATTTGAAAATTCCCGAATAATAAAATTTCCGACAGAAAATTGCCGAAACTCACATGAAACGCGATATCGAGTTGAAAATTTGGGAAACTAAATATGAAGCACTAAGAATCGCGGCTCTGATCCTAAATTTTCAAAACTATAAAAAAAAAATTGTGTTAACAAAATTTTTTTTTGCTTTTTTCATAATTATACAAATTTAGGAGCAGACAGGCGTTTCTTAGTGCTTCATTTTTAGTTTTCCAAATTTTAAACTCGATATCGCGTTTCGTGTGAATGTAAGTTGATTTTGAAAAAAGTGTAAAAAAAATTTGAGGTTACGCTCACATGGCCTTAAACAATTAAAATTTTTCTTATAGATATTATTCATTTATTAAAAATATAATAATCAAATATTTTCATAAACAAAGTTATTTTCAATGTTTAAAGTTTGTAACATTATTGTTTGAATTTAAAGTAACAAAAATTGGAAAAACTATATTTCTGGATGAAAATTTTGTTCAATTAGTATTATTTTTAAGGCTGTGGCTAGTCGTCCCGAAAAATTGGGGGAGTTGGAAAAGGCGATGGACTAGTCCCGAAAATTCGGGACGACTAGCCAAGCTTATGAAAAATACTTCACTACTCATCCCGAATTTCGGGACGACGAGACACATTCAAATAATAATTTTAGAAACTTTACACATTGAAAATATAATTGTGTATATTCGGGAATTTTCAAATTCGGTAATATTATAAACTGTTCGGGAATGTTATTATTTAGGAATTTTCCAATTCGGTGATATTATAAACTGTTAAGGAATTTTATAATTTGGGAATTTCATTGTTCGGGAATTTTAAAAATCGGGAATTTTCCAATTCGGAAATTTTACAGTGACGGAAATGTTATTTTTCGGAAATTTTCAGTCGTTCCTCTGCGTCCATAAAATACTCGATTGGCTCGAATGGGGTTCGCCCCATGACCAAGCGATCGCTAATAATTCATCACATCCAGTTTTATGGTATCATGAATCGAGAAACGACATCAGTTTGTTTATCGTTTTCAGAACGACGTGTAAAACATCAAATGAGACGAGAATTGATTGCCCGAGTTTACAAATCATTACAGAACTTCTTGAAGATTCACAATCTTTCTCAGATATTGTAAAATTTAAATTAAAAATGCGACATTCAAATTTGATTGAATAAAAAAAATTGATAACAAATTAAAGATATAGAGCAGAAAATAATAGCAGGTCTTCGACTTATGCCACTATTGATACTTTCTGACACTTTTTTTAACGAAGAAACTATTTTGCTACTATTTTGAAAAAATGATACTAATCCTATTTTTTGAAATTGCTCAATAATGCAACTACTTTTTTACTTTGCCTTTATAAATATTTGATAATAATTCGTTAAATTGTCTAAAACAATATAGGGGAAACCATCCTACAGTGGATAGTATGGAACCTAGTGTGGATAATCATTAATTGAGAGCACAATAAGAAGAAAAATAATTAACTTATATTTTAGTTTATAAATACGTATAGTGTCTTAACTATTAATTTGATTTAATTAATTATTTTACATATATTAGTATTTTTAATGAATGATTGTCCAGTGTGGGTTGCATTATCCACTTTAGGCAGGTTTCCCCTAACCAACGTCTGAAAAATCAAAATTTTAAAAGATATCGAGATTTTAAAGATTTTATGAGATTTCAAAGATTTTGATAGATTTCAAGGGGTTTTTAAAGGGTTTTCATGATTTTAGAGATTCCAAGGGTTTTCAGAGAATTTCAAAGATTTCAAGGGATTTCAAGAGATTTTAAGAGAGTTCAAGAAGTTTCATTTAATTTTAGAAAATTACAGATTTTAAAAAATTTTCAGGGATTTTATAGGTATATCAAAGATATAACAGGATTTCAAAGATTTTAAGGGATTTCAGGATGTTTCAAAACATTTATAGAGAAATTTAAGGAGTAAATGAAATGTAGTTATATTTGAAAGATTTCAATATTAAACAAATTTTTTTAAAATATATTAGAGATTTAAAGAGATTGTACGGGATTTCACAAGATTCAAAGGATTGTAAAAATCTCAAAGGATTCTAACGAATATTTTAAATTAAATTTTTTTATATTGAAAATTTTAAAAGATTCTGAGGAGTTTCGTAGGATTATAGAAAATTTTAAGAGATTTAAACATTTCTGAGGAATTTGAAATTATTTCATAATATTTCAGAAGATTGAAAAGATGTCTAGGAAGTTTTACGGTAATAATGAAGTTTCAAGGGATTTTGAGAAGTTTTACAATATTTCATAAATTCCTAGGATTTCCAAAAATATTACATAATTTTAAATGATTATAAGAAATTTCTATAGATTTCAATGGATTTTAAGAGATTTAAAGAAAATGTCATCTAATTTCAGAGGATTTTAAAGTTTTTCACATTTTTGAAGAAATTTTAAGAGATATTACCAATTTTAAGATAATTTACGGGATTTCAAAGTATTTCAAGATTTAAAAAATGCTTCCAAAATATTAATGATATTTAAAAGTTTTCAAGGGATTTCAACGAATTTCCTGTGAACTTTCCAGAGAAATTTAAGGGATTGATAGGATTTTAAAAGAAATTAAAAGATTCCTACGGATTTCGGATGATAATAAACTTTTTTTTTAAGAATTAAACTATTTTTATAAAACTTAACTTTTTGGTAGAAAATTGACTTTTTTGTTAAAAAATCATATTCTGGGGTTGAAAATTCAACTTTTTTTAAAAAAATAATTCGTCCTTTTGGCTCTAAAATTAAAAAATTTTGTTAAAAATTCGTCTTTTTTGGTAGAAAATTAATCTCCTTGCTTGAAAATTCATCTTTTTGATTGAAAATTTAATTATTTGGTTGAAAATTATTATTACCCTATTTTCTTGAAAAACCACCCTCTTTCCTATGTTTTGATAAAATTTTCGGCTACGTTACTTTTCGGGTAAAAATTCGGGAAATTGATTAAGTATTTCAAACTATCAATCTAGGAATTTCCCAATTTACCCCACATCACCGAAATTACCCCATTTCACTGTAGTTTGCTATTATTTTCCCAAATTCATGTCAATAGCACTATTGACACTATTTTGAATTTGTCAAACGAGTCCAAGGCCTCTAATAGCCATATCACAGAAAATCCTGGGGTATTACTTTGATTC
This sequence comes from Andricus curvator, assembly GCA_932195095.1. Classification (NCBI taxonomy): domain Eukaryota; kingdom Metazoa; phylum Arthropoda; class Insecta; order Hymenoptera; family Cynipidae; genus Andricus; species Andricus curvator. Next base: position 35,317 of record CAKNYM010052336.1, on the reverse strand, counting down.
TGAACTTGAATCAAAGTGGTATGTAGCAAAGTAATACTCATTTGATTAAAATGAGTCAGATTTAATATCAAAATTATTTGACATCGAATTTGGCTTTGGTGAAGTCTTTGAAAAAACAACACAGAAAATCCTGGGGTATTACTTTGATATTCAAGCTGGATCAAAGTGATAATTATTTGATTGAAATAATTAAGATTTAGTATCAACATTATTTGACAGTTGCACCTAAACATTGAAATTGTCTTTGACAGAAAAAAGCACAAAAAATTCTTGGGTATTACTTTGATCTTGAAGTTACATTAAAGTGATTTTCAGCGAAGAGATACTTATTTGATTCAAATTGTCCCGATATAGTATACAAATCATTTGATAGTTGCACCTAATCACTGAATTTATCCTCAGTGAAATTTTTTAAGAAAAAAAAACAACACAGAAAATCATGGGGTATCATTTTGATCTTGAAGTTGAATCAAAGTGATTTGCAGCAAAGTGATACTCATTTGATTAAAATGAGTCAGATTTAGTATACAAATTATTTAGCATTTAATTTATCTTTGATGAGATCTTTGAAAAAGCAACACAGAAAATCTTAGGGTATTACTTTGATCTTGAAGTTGGATCAAAGTGATTTGCAGCAAAGTGGTATTCATTTGAAATAAATTATCCAGATTCAGAATCAAAATTATTTGACAGTTACACCTAAACATTGAAATTGTCTCTGACAGAAAAGAGCACAAAAAATTCGTGGGTATTACTTTGATCTTGAAGATGCATCAAAGTGATTTTCAGCGAAGAGATACTTATTTGATTCAAATTATGCCGAAACAGTATCTAAATTATATGACAGTTGTACCTAAGCACTAAATATATCTTTAGTGAAATTTCTTAATAAAAAAAACAACACAGAAAATCTTGGGGTATCACTTTGATCTTGAAGTTGGGTCAAAGTCATTTGCAAGAAAGTGGTATTCATTTGAATTAAATTATCCAGATTCAGTATCAAAACAATTTAACACTTATACTAGAGGTGATATTGAGTTAAAAAGATCTAACAGCGCAACATAATCTCAATACTTTTTCGGATTGTTTTTATTACATACGATAAATTAACTAAGCGATGTGGTAAGTTAAATTACCGGCTATAGTCCCGGATTTACCGCGAATGACGCAATGCCATTTCTCAGGGCAAACCAATAGAGAACTGTGCTTAGTGCTCTACCCTCGGAACATTGACTGGTTTGTCCCAGAGGAATGGACGAATGACACTGCCACCATCAGTCCAGGTCCCGAGGGATCCTTTGAAAGCAATACTTTGCACCCACTGCAGAAGTCACTTCACCCAACGCATATGTGACTTTTGCGAGGATTTGTGACAGATTTCTATGACACCTTTTAGGGGGACATCGAATTCCTTTTTTCTTACTTGACCCCCCCCCCATACCTCCATATAGGGGTCGTCTATAAACCACGGTACCAATTTTAGGCTATTTTTGACGCCCCCGTCAACCCTCGTTGACAACTTTAGTAATTTATACCCCCCCCCCCCCCCCCCCGAGAAGTAATGTAGCCCAAAATTCTATCAAAACGTACAGGAAAGAGGGTGATTGTTCAGGAAAATAGGGTACTAATTTAGGAATAATTTTTTTTTGAATAAAGTTTATGTAAATACCATATTAAATTCAGTATGAAACACTTTGAATTCCTCAGATTTCAAGTCGAATTATATATTGAATTTTCAACAAACAATATTAATTTTCTAATGAAAAAGACGAATTTCCAACAAAATACATGAATTTTCTACCAAATAGTTAAATTTTAAGCTGGTAGAGGTTAAATTTCTGACTAAAAATGGAATAGTGTAATTCACAGATGAAAATTTTTTTTTTTAACAAAACAAATTTTTAACAAAAAAGTTAAATTTCAAACCAGAGGTGAATCTTTAAAAAATATGAACTTTTAACAAACTAGTTCAACTTTCAACCAAAAAGATGAATTTGTAAGCCAAAAAGTCGAATTTTTTACAAAACATTTGAATTTTCAACCCGAAAATATATAAATGTTGAATAAAAAAGTTAATTTACGACCAAATAGGTGAATTTTCAACTAAAATTATGAATCTTCAACCAAGAAAATTTTTTTTTTTACTGTAGTTCAACTTTTAAGCAAGGATTTGATTTTTCAACAACAAAAATTTTCAAGGAAACATGTAATAGTTATTATTCTAACAAAAACATATTTTAATTTTAAATCAAAAACAGATGAGTTCAACTAAAAGACAAATTTGAAGGCAAATATTTAAACCCTCAACCAGAACAGTTTATCAAAAAAGACGAATTTTGAACAAAATACATGTAGTTTTAAATAGTGAAGATCAATTTTCAATTTAAAATATAAATTTTCAGCCAAAAATGGAATAGTTACATTTTCAGTAGAAAAAATTAATTATTACCAAAAAAAAACTAGTTTTTTTGGAAAATAGTTAAATTTTTGGCCAAAAAGATAAATTTTCTACTAAAATGACGAGTCTTCAACAACAACAAAATTAATTTTTGAGAAAATAATTTTACATTCAGCCAAGGAGTTGAATTTTTAAACAAAATGTTGATATTTTAAGCAACAAGATTAATTTTATACAAAACAGGATGAATTATCGATAAAATAGTTAAATTTTCAATCCGATAATATATGAATGTTCAACAAAAAAATCCATTTAGGACCAATAAATTGAATTTTCAACTAAAATTAGGAATCAACAACAAAAAACAAATTAATTCTCAACAAAACATGTAATAGTTATTATTTCGACAAAAAAATATTTTAATTTTCAATGAAAAACAGTGTTTTAATAAAAAACAGAATTTCCCAAGAATATGAATTTTTCAACAAAATAGTTGAATTATTTAACGAAACATATTAGTTTTCAGCCAAGCAGTTGCATTTCTAACCAAAAAATATGCATTTTCACCAGAAGGTTAATTTTCTGCCAAAAAAGAAGAATTTTGAACAAAGTACATGAATTTTTAGCCTGAAAAGACCAATTTTCAATTTAAAACATCAATTTTCATAGAAAAATTAAATATTTATTTTTCAGGGAAGAAAATGAATAATCAGAAAAAAATTAGCCTTCAGCATAATACTTAATTTTCAAACAAAAATATGAATTTTCAATCTAAATGTTGATTATGTAACCAAAAAGAATAATTTTCTAACCAAAAAGACGAATTTTCAATAAAAAAGTCAAATTTTAAACCAAAGAGATGAATCTTGAAAAACTATAAATTTTAAATAAACTATTTCAACTTTCAACCAATCAGTTGTATTTTTAACTAAAAATACAAAATTTTTAACCAAAGTGTTAAATTTTCATTCAGAAAGATGAATTTTCCTGCAAGAATTTTAATTTTTTACCAAAAACACGCATTTTCAATAAAATACATCAATTTTCAACACAAAATTTTTAACCAAAAAGCATGAATTTTCAACCGAGAAGATTAATTTTCGATCAAAAATGACGAATATTTAACCAAATATATGAATTTTTAACTAGAAAAGATCAGTTTTTAATAAAAATATCAATTTTCAACCAAAAGTTGAATGGTTACATTTTTAGTTAAAAAGATTGATTCTCAACAAAAAAACCGACTATGTCAAATTTTACATAAAACCAATACCTTCTCATTAGAATGAGAATGTAAAAAAGAAAGAATTTTCAACACAAATGAATCTTGAAAAAATGAATTTTCAACCAAAATTTTCAACACAAAAGATTATTCTTTAACCCGAAAGATTAATTTTTTTAAATGGAATAGATAAATATCCAACCAAGAAGGTGAATATTAAAAAAATATAAATTTCTACCAAACTAGTTCAATTTTCAACCAATTACTTGAATTTTCAACTGAAAAAGATAAATTTTGAACCAAATAGTTTAATTTTCAACCAAAAAGATGAATTTTCCCTCAAAAAGTTAAGTTTTCATAAGATTAATTTAATTGTTAACCGAATAGTTAAATTTAAATCAAAGATATTTATTTTAAACAAAAAACTTAATTCTCAATCGAATAGTTTAGTTCCCTACCAAGTTGCCGAATTCTTGAAAAAATACATCTGAAAAGTTAGGAAAAAAAGATTGTTAATTTTATTGTTCTATAAAAAGTTTTTGTTTGGTTAAAAAAAACCTTCAAAATCCATTGAAAGTTGGTTTGTAGACAGACTGTTGTCCACAAAAAATGCATTCGGTGACATGCTCTCTTAAAATGAACCAGTGAAATATCCCTGATTTCTAGTTAAATCTCACTGGTTGAAACAGTCAAAAGTGTGTCGCTGAAAATCAGTGAAATTTCACTGTTTCACTCAGTGAAACTGCTTCACTGGTTTAATCAGTGTGGTTCACTGGTTTGATCAGTGAGCTTCACTAGTTTGATCAATAAGGTTCACTGGTTTAATCAGTGAGATTCACTGGTTTAATTAGGTGAGGTTCACTGGTTTGATGATTCAGGTTCACTAGTTTGATCAATGAGGTTCACTGGTTTAATCAGCGAGGTTCACTGGTTCAATCAGTAAGGTTCACTGGTTTGATGAGTCAGGTTCACTAGTTTGATCAATGAGATTCAGTGGTTTAATCAGCGAGGTTCACTGGTTTAATCAGCGAGGTTCACTGGTTGCTCAGTATGAATTGGCTGCGTGCAGCACTATATTACTGGTTGAATCAATCATTTGGCGTCACTGGTATATTCAGTAACGCTTTTTTAGTTGAGTCAGTTACTGGTTCACCCAGTCATAGTCAAAAAATCACTGTTTCACCAGTGAAAATTCAAAATACTGTTTCAACCAGTGAAAATTTCACTGGTTCAGTTTAAGAGAGTCTGGGGGGAGGGACAGCCGACCGATACTATAAGGGTTTCTATCCGGGGCTACGGAATCCTAAAAATTGTTATGAAAATCAGATTCTCACCTTTTCTGCTATCAATTTTTCCTAAGAAGGTAGCGCGCTCTTCTTGATGTTAGCAGGGAAAAAATCAAGTCGATCCCGCCCGACGAAGCGGTCCATGCATTTTAAGGAAGGGTGATTTTTTAATGCGGTATAAATATGCATGGGCCACGATATTAGCTCTTACGTGTCGTCGCGTCGGCCCTGCAAAAAATATATATATAACGCGCTTAATGCGTATATGAACCGCGTGCGGGGAATGAGAATGGGGTTCTCGATGGATAAACTGTGTTGCACAGTCATCCCCAGGGAGCATCATCTAACGCCCATTTTGTTATGACTTCTCCCCACCTGAATAATTTCACATTTCGTGCCCACACACATAAACAAACAACTGTCGCGTCAATGAAATCTGATTTAATATCATCAACCTTTTATCTCCACTTACGATACACCCTTCGGAATTTTTTTTTTGATTCATACTCTTAGTAATAGGTGATTACCAAACTCGAGATGTACTAAAGTAATAAGATTGTAAAGCTCTTCACGTGGGGTGATTGCTAGAGAAATTGATCAGCGACCTGGGTCGGATCAGTTTTGCGGAACGAACGTGTTATTTAAATACACACGAGAATTCTAGATGAATCTAAAAATCCCCCCCCCCCCCATGCAGAGTCAAGCTTGACTTGGATGGTATCATAATAATAAATAATAAGATGCGCTTTTCAGCCATTCTCGAGAAAAACGAATTTCACCAAATTCACGCATGTTACATGGACCGCGATCTGGAAGTCTTTCAGCTCCCGGTTAGATTAGGCGGTACCGCTCTGAGTTTCTAACGAAAAAAATTGATTTCTTCAAACTTCAACACTTTTAAACAATGATATTAGTTTGTTGACCAGGGTATTAATTAATTTTTTGATATTGAATATTAAATAGTGTGGATTACTGATCGATTATTTTTAGGGAAACGAGAAAAAAAATCGGCCTCAGTCGGGATTTGAACCCGGAACGCCACTATACATAAGTGGAGCATTAATGATTAAAAAATTACACAACCAAGGCTGATGTAAATCATTTCTTGTTTCTCCTATATTTTGTTGACAAGGGTATTAAATAATTTTTGGATGTTTAATAATAAATGATCTTTTCATTTAAAAGTTCAATTTTTTTGTTGGTTAAAATTTTCTCTTTTTTAGTTGAAAGTTTATGTGTTCTGTTGAATATTCGTTTTTTTCAGTAGAAAATTAATCCTTTCAGTTAAAAAGTTTAAAACTAATTTTTTGTTGTTATAAAAATTCATCATTTCAGTTAAAAATACATCTTTAGAGTGGAAAGTTTAACCAGTTTGTTTTAACTAAAAATGTAACTATTCCATTATTGGTCAAAATTTATATTTTTAATTAAAAATTAATCTTTTCTGTTTAAAAATTCAATCTTTTGGTTGAAGATTCATGTATTTTGTTGAAGATTCAACTATTTTGTTGAAAATTCATCTTCTTTGGTGGAATTTACCTGGTTTTTATTTCGAATTAAAATAGTTTTTCGTTGAAAATTAAACTTTTTGTTGATAATTCTTACTTTCGGGCTAAAAATTTAATTGTTTCGTATAAAATACATCTTTCTTGTTTGAAAATTCATACATTCATATATACAATCTTTTTGGTAAAAAATGCAACTATTTGGTTAAAAATTCATCTTTTGAGTGAAAATTTAACTATATGTTTAAAAATTGAACAATTTATTTGAAAAATTAACTACTTGGCAGAAAATGAACTTTTTTGTTAAAAATTCATAATGTCGGTTTAAAAATTTAACTGCTTTGTCGAAAATTCATCTGTTTTGTTGAAAATTCGTCTTTTTAACTAGAAAATTAATCTTTTTTAAAAATTCATCTTTTTGGCTGTGAATTCAACTATTTTGTTGAAAACTTGTCTTTTTTCGTTCAATATGATTAGAAGAATATTAATTTTTTTTAAATGTAACTGTTCCATTTTTGGTTTGAAAATTGTCTTTTCTAATTGAAAACTTCTCTTGTTTAGTTAAAAATTCAACTATTTTGGTATAAAATTTAACTATTTGGTTAAAAATTATACTCCTTATTTGAAAAAATAATTGTTTGGTGAAAAATGAACTTTTTTGTTAAAAATTCATAGTGTCGGGTGAAAAATGTAACTTTTTTGTGAACAATTCATGTATTTTTTTGAAAATTTGTCTTTTTGGGTAGAAAATTTATATTTTTTTTTAAATTCATCTTTTTGGGTATGTATTCAACTTTTTTTCAACTCTTCAAATATTCCTCACATTTGGTTCAGTTTAACTGGTAGAAAATTCGTTTTTAAAAATTTTAAATTCAATATTTAATCTGAAAATGTAACTATTTCATTTTTGGTTAAACCTTTTTTTTTGAAAATTCAATTATTTTGGTAGAGAATTCCACTATTTGGTGTTTGGTCCAAAATTAAACTGTTTTGTGAGAAATTCATGTATTTTGTTGAAAAATCGTCTTTTTGTGCAGAAACTTAATCTTCTTTTTTTTTAAATCATCATTTTGGTTGAGGATTCAACTATTTTGTTACAAATTCGTATTTTTCAGTAGAATTTAACCTGTTGAAAATTAGTTTATTTTTTGTTGAAAATTAATTTTTTAGCTGAAAATTCATATTTGTATGTATAAAATTCAACTATGTTGAGTTATCTTTCTTTAATTGAAAATTTAACTGTTTTGTTCAAAATTCGTCCTTTTAGATTGAAAATTCATGGATTCATACATGAAATACGAAATATTAAATATTTCCTTGAGAATTCATCTTTTTTGTTTGAGAACATAACTATACTTGGTTAAAAATTCAACTATTTTGTTAAAAATTTAACTATTTTGTTAAAAATTCAACTATTTTGATAAAAATTCAACTATTTTGATAAAAATGCAACTATTTTATCAAAAATTTTAGTATTTTGTTAAAAATTGAACTTTTCAGTAAAAATTCAACTATTTCGTTGAAAATTCAACTATATGTTCAAAAATTGAATTATTTATTTGAAAAATTAACTACTTGGTATAAAATTAACTTTTTTGTTAAAAATTGATAATGTCGGTTTAAAAATTCAACTGTTTTGTGGAAAATTCATCTGTTTTGTTGAAAATCCGTCTTTTTAACTAGAAAATTAATTTTTTTTTTAATTCGTCTTTTTGGCTGTGCATTCAACTATTTTGTTGAAAACTTGTCTTCTTGGTTCAATATAATTGAAAGAAAATTAATTTTATGTTGAAAATTAAATTTTTCCTAAAATTTAATTCCTTTTTAGTTGAAAACTCATCTGGTTTAGTTGAAGATTCAAGTATTTTGGTATAAAATTTAACTATTTGGTTAAAAATTATACTATTCATTTGCAAAAATAACTACTTCGTGCAAAATTAACTTTTTTGTTGAAATTCCATAGTGTCGGGTGAAAAATGTAACTTTTTTGTGAACAATACATGTATTTTTTTTTAAATTCGTCTTTTTGTGTAGAAAATTGATCTTTTTTAAAAATGTATCTTTTTGGCTGTGATTTCAACTATTTCGTTTGAAAACTCGTATTTTTTGGTTCAATTTAATTGAAGGAAAATTAATTTTTTGTTGAACATTAATTTTTTGTTGAAAATTAATTTCTTAAACTAAAAATGTAACTTTTTCATTTTTAGCTGAAACTTTGTCTTTTCTAGTCGAAAACTTATCTATTTTGTTGAAAATTTGTCTTTTTGGGTAGAAAATTGATTTTATTTTTTTTAAATTCATCTTATTGGCTATGGATTCAACTTTTTTCAACTATTCCTCTATTCGTCTCATTTGATTCAGTTTAACTGGTAGAAAATTTATTTTTTTTATTTAAAATTCAATTTTTTAATCTGAAAATGTTACTATTTAATTTTTGGTTGATCACTTCAATTCAATCACTTCAATTCAATTATTTTGGTAGAAAATTCCACTGTTTGCTGTTTGATGAAAAATTAAACTGTTTTGTGCAAAATTCATGTATTTTGTTCAAAATTCGTCTCTTTGTGCAGAAAATTAATCTTCTTTTTTAAAAAACCATCATTTTGGTTGAGGAGTCAACTATCTTGTTAAAAATTCGTATTTTTTTAGTGGAATTTAACCAGTTGAAAATTAGTTTATTTTTTGTGGAAAATTAATTTTCTAAACTGGAAATTCACCTTTGTATGTGTAAAATCCAAATTTCTTTTGCATTGAAAATTCATACATTCATACATGACATACGAAATATTACATCTTTTGTTGAGAATTCTTTTTTTTTTTTGGTTTCAGAATAGAACTATACTTGGTTACAAATTCAACTATTTTGTTCAAAATTTAACTATTTCATTAAAAATTCAACTATTTTGTTCAAAATTTAACTATTTAAATTGTTTTTAAATTAAGTAACATAAATTGATTATTTACTTTAAGGTTATGTAATTGAATATTGACTATTATTTTTATAATAAAGGTTTATTTTTTCTTAAAAATACCTCTATTACAATAATATACTTTTTTGAAATTTGTTGGTGATGTTATGAAATGAGTATTTGAATTCAATTTTCAAAATTATGTATACATATATTTTAATTTTTTTTTATCAATTCAAAAGGTTATTAATAACTTAAATGTATATAGAAATCAAATTTGAAATTTAGAGAAACATATAATGTAAACATTATTAGAATGTCTCAATGATAATAACTGTGTAATACTTTTTATGTTGTGGACTGATTAACTAATTATTAACTTATATAATTGATATTTAATCGAATATTGGATATAATTTGTCTAATAAAACAGTAATTTGATTTAAAATACCCCTATTCCAATGACATGATTTTTCAAACGTTGCTCATGTTGTGAAATGAGTATCTGAATTTAATTTCCAAAATTATATGTAAATCTGGTTTAATTTTTGTGAAAGTATAAAATGTTTCTAATAATTCGAAATGTCGGAAATGAAAGTGAAAATTAAAATAAAAATTCAAAGTAAAAATTATGTGAATGTTTGAATGCAAATTATAGTTTAATGCTTTTTATGTTGTGAACAGATTAATTGATTATCAGCTGATTCTTGTTTTTGCAACAATATTAAGTTATTTAAAGATTGAATAATAATTTTTTTCGATTGAGTAACATAAATTGATTATTTACTTCAAGGTTATGTAATGGAATATTGACTATTATTTTCATAATAAAGGTTTATTTTTTCTTAAAAATACCTCTATTACAATAATATACTTTTTTGAAATTTGTTGGTGATGTTGTGAAATGAGTATTTGAATTCAATTTTCAAAATTATGTATACATATATTTTAATTAAATTCAAAAGGTTATTAATACATTAAATGTATAGAAATGAAATTTGAAATGTAAAGAAACATATAATGTAAACATTATTAGAATGTTTCAATGAAAATAATTGTGTAATGTTTTTCATGTTGTGGACTGATTAACTAATTATTAACTTATATAATTGTTATTTAATCGAATATTGGATATCATTTGTCTAATAAAAGTTTAATTTCATTTAAAATACCCCTATTCCAATTACATGATTTCAAACGTTGCTGATGTTGTGAAATGAGTATCTGAATTTAATTTCGAAAATTAAATGTAGATATGATTTAATTTTTGTGAAAGTATAAAGTGTTTCTAATAATTCGAAATGTCGGAAATTAAAGTGAAAATTAAAAAAAAAAATTATTTATTTATGTTTAAAATACCTCTATTCAAATTATGTAATTTTTGCGATGTGAAATGAGTATCTGAATTCTTATTTCAAAAGTATATGTATTTTAATTTGCGATTTTAATTGTTTATGAAATTAGTTTAAAAGGTTATTGATAATTCAAATTTGCAGAAAAATGTAAGGTGAAAATTATTCAAATGTTTTGATGAAAATAATTGTTTATTGCTTTTTATGTTGTAAGCAGATTAATGAATTATAGACTGTTTATTTTTTCACGATATTGAATTACATAAAGATTGAATTTCAATTGTTGTCTATTAAGTAACATAAATTGATTATTTACTTTAAGATTATGTAATCGAATATTGGCTATTATTTGTATAATGAATGTTTATTTTTTATTTCAAATACATCTACTACAAATATATAATTTTTGAAAACGTCATGTTGTGAAATGAGTATCTGAATTCAATTTTCAAAATTATGTGTACAATTATAATATGTTTCAACTTTTTCGAAAATTAGTAGATAAGGTGATTAATAATTCAAATCTTCAGAAATTAAATTTCAAGTTTAAAATAGAATACAAAGCTAAAATTATTTGAATGTTTCAATGAAAATAATTGATGCGTTTATGTTGTAAACTGATTAATTAATTATTAACTGATTCTGTTAAAACTTTAAATTGTCTGGCGTTAGTTTGAACGGTTATTAATAAATTAAAATTTCAGAAATGGAAGTAAAAATTTTAAAAAATACATAAAGTAAAAATTATTTGAATCTTTACATTTTTTCAGAATATAACTTCAGCAAGAATTTAAGTGGTCAGAAACTTTAGAGAAATAAATAGTTATGCGAAAATTGGGTAAATAATAAAAATTAATAAAAAATGATCAATTGATTTGTATTATCTGTGAGAGAGTATTTTCCACTTTTTACTAGAAGTTACGTAACTACTTACGGTTTTATACGACCGTGATATATAACCAGTGTCACGGGCAGTTTTAGCTAATTTAACGGCGGACATTCTAAGCTACGATATTGCGTTCGTGAAATAATAATAAAGTATAATTGGATCAACTTTACGAGGTCGATGTGTGCGAGAATGTCGAGAGTGCATTTTATCGCCTGTTTTCAGGTTGAAATGTGTAAAAATGGTCATTTTGTGACACACTAGCTGATTACAGATACAGTATTAAAAATATCTTTCAAGAAATGACAATCATTATTAAGAATATGATAAATACCATTAATTTTGTGTAATTAATTAAATATTCGCGAAATTAGCGCAAAATAAAGTCTCTATATATTATCTCTGATTAAATGCTTCAAATATAGAAATAAAATAATTTCTCTATAATTAAGCAGAAGAGAATACGTTATGATTAAATCCATCTTTATGAGCGTTCCTTTTATTCGGGTTAATCAAACTTTTGTAATTATATTAGGGAAAATTAATTACGAAAAGATTCTTATATGTTTATACAAATTTAATTATCACTCCCTGCTATGGGAACTTAAGTGACTTTACATTCTTTCCCCTATTTTCCCCTTTTTTAAAGAATTTATCTTTTTTCCCCTATTTAAAAAAAAAAATTCCCCTTTTTCTCGTTTCTTTACTCAAATGTTAACTGAATAAGAACTCTAATAAGAAAATTGAGTTATTTTTCGTTGAAAGTGAATTCTTTTTTTTTTTAAAGTATACTTTTATATTTTTTGTTTAGAATTCATCTCCCTTGGTTGAAAATTCTACTATTTGGTTGATAATTTAATTATTTTGTTGAAAATTCATATTTTTGTTGAAAATTGAACTTTTTTGGTACACATAGTTATTATTGAAAATTAAATTTTTTGTTGAAAATTCAACTGTTCTGGATAGAAAATTCGTTCTTTTGGATTGAAAATTCATCTTTTTTTGTTGAAAATTCAATCGGCTGCTGAAAAATTTCTTGTTTTTTTAATAAAAAAGTTAAAACATTTTGCTTAAAATTCATCTTTCTTGACTGAAAACTCAACTCATTTATCAAAAATTAATTTTTTTTATAGAAAATCTTTTTTGGTTGAAAATTCGTCGTTTTTGGTATTAATTAAAAGTAAAATGATTTTTTATTTGAAATATCAACTATTATATTTTTGGTTTGGAATTCATGTTCTTTAGTTAAAAATTCTACTATTTGGTTGATAATTTAATTATTTTGTTAAAAATTCATATTTTTGTTGAAAATTGAACTTTTTTGTTATACAGAGTTTTTATTAAAAATGAACTTTTTTGTTGAAAATTCAACTGTTCTGAATAGAAAATTCGTTCTTTTGGATTGAAAATTCATCTTTCTTGGTTGAAAATGAACTTTTTTTGTTGAAAATTCAATCGGCTACTGACATTTTTTTTGTAATAAAAAAATTAAACTATTTTGTTGAAAATTCATCTTCTTAGCTTGAAACTTCAACTATTTGTAGGAAATTCATCTTTCTTGACTAAAAACTCAACTTATTCGTCAAAAATTAATTTTTGGTAAAGAAAATCTTTTTTGGTTGAAAATTCGTCGTTTTTGGTACTAATTAAAAGTAAAATTATTTGTAAGTTGACATATCAACCATTATATTGTTGGTTAGAATTCATCTTCTTTGGTTAAAAATTCTACTATTTGATTGATAATTTATTTATTTTGTTAAAAATTCATATTTTTGTTGAAAATTGAACTTTTTTAGTACACATCCTTTTTATTAAAAATGAACATTTTTCTTGAAAATGCAACTGTTCTGGATAGAAAATTCGTTCTTTTGTACTGAAAATTCATCTTGCTTGGTTGAAAATTAACTTTTTTTGTTGAAAATTCAATCGGCTGCTGAAAATTTTTTGTTTCTTTAAATAAAAAAATTAAATTATAATTCTACTATAATAAAATAATATAAACTATAATAAAATAATATAAACTATAATAAAATAATAATAATATAATATAATAATATAATTTTAATTTGAAAAAATTATTTTTGTATCAATAATCGGTAATTTTAATTAAAAACTCGTTGGATTTTAAAGAAGATAACAAAGTTTTTAATAATATTATTAAAATTACAATTTATCTGTAGAAAATTCATCTTTCTTGACTGAAAACTCAACTAATTTGTCAAAAATTACTTTTTTGTATAGAAAATATTTTTTGGCTGAAAATTCTTCCTTTTTGTTGTTAAGTAAAAGTGAAATAATTTTTTATTTGAAATATCAACTATTATATTTTTGGGTTAGAATTCATCTCCTTTGGTCAAAAATTCTACTATTTGGTTGAAAAATTAATTATTTTGTTAAAAATTCATATTTTTTGCTGAAAATTAAACTTTTTTGGTAGAAACACATCATTTTTATTAAAAATGAACTTTTTTTTTGAGAATAAAACTTTTTGGATTATAAATTTCACTGTTTTCTAAAAAATTCATCTTTCTGAAATAAAGAGCCCAGCTTTCTCTTTTAGTTCAAAAGCCTACTATTATATTTATTTTGTAGACTTTGTCTCTTTTGGTTACAAATTCATCATTTTTGGTTTCAAATTCTACTATTTGTCTAAAAGTTCAATTAATTTTTTGAAAATTCATGAAATTTGTTGAAAACTTGTCTTTTTTGGTTGAATTCAACTGCTTTTAAATTTAAATTAAAATCTGCTTTGTTTGAAATTTTAAATATTATATTTTGTGTTGAGGATTCGTCTTTTTGGATTAAACATTTTTTTTTTTTTTGAATGAAAAGTCATCTTTTTTTGGTTAAAAATGAACTTTTTTGGTTCCAAATTTGTAGGTTGCTAATTCAAATATTTTTTTAAAAATTCAACTATTATCTTGAAAAATTGTCTCTTTTGCTTAAAAGATCAACTATTTGGGTGAAATTTTTTTTTTGGTTCAAAATTCAACTACTTGGTTAAAAAGTCATCTTTTCGGGTTTCATATTTCACGATTATCCGAAAAATTCTACTTTGAAGTTTGAAAACTCAACTCTGTTTTTGAAAATTCATCTCCTTTGGTAGAAAATCTTCATTGGTTGAACATTCATTTATTTTGATAAAAATAATCTTTTTTGGTCAAAAATTCAAAAACTTCTTTTACAGTTGAACTGCTTTGTTAAAAACCAATCTTGTTGGGTAAATAATCATCTCTTTGGTTCGAAATCAAACTACTTTGTTGAAAATTTGTTCCATTTTGGTTGAAAATTAATTTTTCTACTGAAAAATAAACTATTTCATTTTGAGATACAAAGTTATCTCTTTCACTTTAAAATTGAACTATTTGATTGAAAATTTATGTTTTTTAGTTCAGAATTAAATTACTTGGTTGAAAGTCTGTGTATTTTGTTGATAATTTAACTTTTTTGTTGAAAATCAATCATCTTGGATTTAAAAAAAAAATTTTGTTTGAAACTTGAAGTGTTTTCCTAAAAAAATCGTTTTTTTTTGTTGAGAATCAATTTTTAAAATTGATCCTTTCTGGTAGAAAGTTCATGTATTGTGTTCAAAATTCTTCTTTTTTGCAGAAAATTACTTGTTAGTTGCATATTTATCCTTTTTGGTTAAAAATTGAACTGCTGGGTTGAAAATTCATCTCTTTGGTTGAAACTTCAACTATTTCCTTGAAAATTTGTCTTTTTTTGGTCCAATTCAACTGTTTTTTATTTTAAATTAAAATCTTTTTTGTTGAAATATCAGCTATTACATTTTTTGTTCAAAACTCATATTTTGAGACTATTTGGTCATACATGAACTTTTTTGTGATAATAAATTGTTTAAACAAATATTTTGTTAACTTGAATTCATTATTACTTCACTCCGAATGAAAAGTGGACCAAAAACCAGAAATTAAAAAAAAACCGCATCTTTTCAGCATTATTCAAATATAATATTATTAATAATTATAGTAAATTGTTTAAACAATTATTTTGTTAACTTGAATTTATTATTACTTCACTACAGATGAAAATTGGATAAAAAGCCAGAAATTTAAAAAAAATCCGCATCTTTCTAGCATTAGTCAAATATAATATTATTAATAAATATGATAAATTGTTTAAACAATCACTATTGTTAACATTGATGAACTATCACTTCCCTTTAATTGAAAATTGGACAACAAATGGAAAATTTGTGAAAAAACCGCGTCTTTCTAAGTCCATTCTATGAGAAAATTGCTAAAAACAATAATAAATTTTGTTTAAAAATTCATGAAAATATCTAATTTTCAGTATAAAGTAATATTTTATGTATTAGAAACAATTGGCATTAAAAAACCGCAAAAAAATCATAATTAGCGCCAAAAACTCCCAAAACCCATTTTTTCACTTATGGGGTTTCTTTGGGACCCTATAAAACAGACTTATGGTGTTGGTTTTTGAAAAGTGATATTTTATTCGTATTCTATGGCTAATTGTGAAGAGAAATGTTGAGTTTCAACTCGATTGAGATAATATTGAGGATTCTGAATAAGATTTACAAAAACGTCTTTTTTTCTTATGGGAAATACATGTTAAACTTCATGGGGCTTGCGCCACCCCTAAATATCATTTTTTTCAAAACAAAAAAAAATGGATTTATTTTTGGGTGGAGGCGAACAAATTTGGGGGGTATCCCGATAAAAATTCAAAAAAAAAAATTTTCCAATGCATTTTTGGACCACCCTAATGTTCAACCAATGAAGATTTTCTACCAAAGGAGACGAATTTTCAAAAACAGAGTTGATTTTTCAAACTTAAAAGTAGATTTTTTCAGAAAATTGTAATATATGAAACACGAAAATTTTTTAACCAAGTAGTTGAATTTTCAACCAAAAAAAAATTTTACCTAAACAGTTGATCTTTTGATAATAGTTGAATTTTTTTATAAACAAGTTCTGTGGTTCGTTTCCCAGCGGCGCGAAAGGAGATCTTTTTTTAGAAAAAAAAAAAAATTAAATCTGACTTAATTAAAATGGGATTTGCTCGTGTTATAAAATGTAAAGTCCCTTTTAAATTCGATAATAAGGTCGCTAATCGAATTTTCCGATCACTAACGGGGCGACAGCTGTACTGAGATTCTGCTATCGACGTAACGAAACATAAGCTAGCCCATAGGTGGTCTCGGTAATGCGTCTTGCAACCCCCTGACAGCATCCCGACCGCTATCATCAATCAGGGCTGATGTACAGCCCACAAGTTTATGTAGTATTTATTTTCATTAGACTACTTTTTCACCAACTACTGAGATCTTCAAATTCTCTTGAGTCTTCACCCTCCTGCCACATTCATGGCAGGTGAAATATATTTTGTCAGAAATAACTTCACATCACCGAAAAGTGAAAAATCGTAGCCATTTTAAAGAAACTTGGCCATTTTTCTGTGGAAACTTTCTTCCAGAGATCCTCCCACTTTTGGAAGCTCTCATTAAAGTCTTGGAATCGTGCAAGGTATTTGTGCAATTTCTGGTGATTCGCCAGAAATTGCTGAATAAGCTGCGACGAATGGGCAGGTGCATTCTCGTGGTGAAGTACCCAGTAGCCCCTTTTCGACACATCCTTTTTTTTTTGAAAACTTGATTTTTTTTACGTTAAGTCAAGTTATTTTATATCTTAAATTTAAAATAAAAAAATAAATAAATCTAGAAATAATCTGTTTTAACGATGTTATAGGTATACAGGCAAGTTTAAAATTACTTATTCTTTAACTTGATTCATAAAATTGCAACCAATTTTAAAGAAACCCAAGCGTAATCAGAAAATAGTGGAGGTCATAATTGTTTATTCAAATTTAGTTATTATATTGTTTATAAATAATAAGTATATTTATTTTCAATTATCCATTTTTTGAATTAAGCAATTGGAATTTAAATGAACAGTTAAATTAAAGTTTAAAAATTATCTAATAAATTGTTAAAAATTCTATACATGTTTTATGCAAGTCCTTTTTGCTCGAAATTAGTATTTTTTTAAAAAGAATTTCAATATAAAATCATAAAGTTTCGAAGAAGATTTAAAATTTCTGAAAACTTTATGTTCCATTAGTTTTTTCCAAAGCCAATTATCGTTTTAAAAAAATCATCATCAAGATTCCCAATTTTTAACAATTTTAGGTTATGTCAGTGTTTCACACCAGAAATTAGAATTTTAATGAAAAATTATTAAATTTGAAAGATTGAAAAGTTTTCAACGAATTACGTTTCTCGGTTTTGTCAGATTTTCTGACCGGAAATTAATATTTTTAAACAAAGATCATTAAATTTTGAAGGTTCATAATTTTTGATCAATTTTAGGTTACGTTAACGTTATTTTATACAAAAATAATTAAAATTTGAGGAATTAAATTTAGAACAAATCAAAAATTAAATTCTTCTTTAACTTCTACATTCAAATTTAACTACAGAATTCTTAGAAATTGAAAAAAAGAAAAGAAAGAAGAATACTATAGCTTTTTTTTTAAACCAGAAATTTTATCCCCGGATTTTTTTAAATTCCCAAGAGCTTCTTAGTTAAGAATCACTAAATTTCAAAAAATATTTTCAACTTTGAACAATTTTAGGTTATGTTAGCGTTTTACGCGTAAAATTGGTATTTTAAAAAATAATTATAGTTTCAACAAGATTTAGAATCTTTGAACAATTTTGGATTACGTTACGTAGTGCTTTTTGTCTAAATTAGTACTGACAATAAAAATATATATATTTTATAGAAGTTACAATTTTTCAACAATTTCAGTTATCGTTGTTGTTTGACATGTAAAATTGGAATTCTCAAGCAAAAATCATTATGTTAGTGTTTTTTTGTCAATAATTGTTTTTTTTTTTAATTAAAAAAAATTATATTCCAAATTTATCAAAGAATATTTACAACTTTTCAACAATGTTAGGTTATGTTGGTGTTCTGCACCGGGAATCAATATTTTTAATACAAAATCATTAAATTTTCAAACAAGATATAAAATTTGTGTACAATTTTACATTGACTAGCGGATTTCACTAAAAATATCGGTATAGATTTTGAAAAAGATTTACAATTTTGGAACAATTTTTGGTTATGTTAGTGTTTTTCGCCGAAAATTGCTATTTTTAATGAAAAACATCATTTTTGTATCAATAACTGCTAATTTTAATGAAAAATCGTTGGATTTTCAAGAAGATAACAAAGTTTTGAATAATTTTAGGCTATGTTGTTGTTTTGCACCGGGAATCTATATTTTTGATACAAAATCATTAGATTTTCAAAAAAGATATGAAAAATGTCTACAATTTTACATTGACTAGCGGATTTCACTGAAAATATGGATATAGATTTTGAAAAATATTTACAATTTCGAAACATTTTTTGGTTATGTTAGTGTTTTTCGCCGAAAATGGGTATTTTTAATAAAAAACATGATTTTTATATCAATTGGTAATTTTATTTAAAAAATCGTTGGATTTTTGAGAAGATAAAAAAGTTTTGAATAATTTTAGGTTATGTTCGAGTTTTCAACGAAAATCTGCTATTTTAAACAAAAAACATAAGGTTGTCATATTAGGTTAGTCTATCGTCTAAAATTTCTATCTATTGTTTATCAAAAATCGTTATATTTTAAAGAATATTTACAATATTTGAAAAATAATAGGATATGTTAGAATTTTTCATTGGAAATCGGTAATTTAAAAAAAAATCATTTGAGTTTAAAAATGAAACTTATAATTTTGAACAACTTTAGGTTATGTTAGTGTCTTTTGCCGAAAATTGGTATTTTTAATAAAAATAACATTATTTTTATACCAGAAATCGGTTATTCTAAACAAAAAACATTAATTTTAGAAACAGCAAATTTAGACGAAAAGCTAACACAAGAATAAATAAATTATTAATAATTATTCATTATTATTACGCATTATTATTATTATATTATTAATATTGAATAAATAAATAATTAAATTCTTTCTTCTTTCATGTTAGTCTTTCGTCTAAAATGGCTATTGTTTATAAAAAATCATTAGATTTTGAAGAATATTTACGATATTCGAACAATAATAGGATATGTTGGAATTTTTCACTGAAAATCGGTTATTTAAAAAAATCATTTGACTTCAAAAATTAAACTTCAAATTTTGAACTACTTTAGGTAATGTTAGTGTTTTTCGTCGGAAATTGGCATTTTTAAACAAAAATGAAACGATTTAATTGTTGTTACGAAAATATTACATAATAATTTTAAAGTTAAGATATCAATTTTCATCAATTATCAAAAATATTTTAATTCAAAAATCTGGTCCCTTACACCATTCTAAAATGAGAAAGAAAAATTGAAAGGGCGGAAAGGTACAATTTAGAGGTTAAATATATATCCTCCCTAAACCACCCCGGATGGATAAAATAATTTCTGATATTTTGTACCCCTCTGAAATATAAGCACAAACATTTTCGCAACCATATTTAATATTTAAATATATAATAATATTAACATATTATATATATATATTTATATTTAATATTTTATTTTCATTTATTTATGTATTTGCATGTTTTTTTCAATTTTTTTTTAAATTAGGTGTGGCTCTCTAAGAATAAATTTGACTTATTGAGACTAAACTGATTAACTATTGAGAAAATATTTCTGCGCAATTAATAAATAATTTCCAAAAAGTTTTGAAATACTCATCGACATATTTTTTGCGAATTTATTTAGAAATAAAAGTCAAGAAAAAAATAATCTCAAGTCAGCAAGACGATTTTTTTGAGAGACAGTTGAATTTTCAAACCCGAAAAGTTGACTCATTGGCAAAAAAGGTAATTTTCAGCTAGTGAGATAAATTTTCATCCGAGAAAAATGACTTTTCTACCGAAAAAGATGAATTTTAAACAAACCAGTTGAATTTTTCACCAAAAAGGATGACTTTAACAAAATAGTTGAACTTGTAACAAAAAAATTAAACTTTTAATAAATAATTTAAATTTTTTACCAACTAGCTACATTTTTCACCTACAAAGATAAATTTTTAACCAAGAAGATTAATTTTCTACCAAGAAGATTAATTTTCTACCAAAAGACGAATTCTAATAAAATACATTAAATTTCAAACGAAAAGTTACATTTTGAACTAAAAAAGGAGAGGCTTGCAACCAAAATTAAATTTTCAACTAAATAGATGAATTTTCAACAAACAAGATTAACTTTCTACTTAAATAGACGAATTTTAAACAAAAATATACATTTTTAACGAAAAATGGATCGAATCGTTGAATTTCCAATTAAAAAAAAAAAAACTAATTTTCAAAAAAACCAAAAAACGAATTTTCAAACAGTTAAAGTCGACTAAAAAAAATACTTTTCAACCAAACAGTTGTATTCTCAAATAAAATCATGAATTTTCAACAAAATACATGCATTTTCTATCAAATAGTTGAATTTCCAACTCACAAAGAAGAAATTTTCAACCAGAAATCGAATAACTACATTTTCAAAGAAAAAAATTTATTTTACATAGAAAAAACGAATTTCCGAAAAGATAATCAAATTGTCAAAAAAAAAAAGTTTAATTTTCAAATAAGCATATAATAGCTCTAATTTCAAGAAAAAAAATCTTATTTTTAATTCAATGGCAGTTGAATTCAACCCAAAAATATAAATTTTCAACAAAATAGTTGAATCCGCAAACAAAACAGATTACTTTCCAATCAAGCAGTTGCATTTTTAACCGAAAAGGATAAATTTTCACTATCTGATTAATTCTCTACCAAAAAGGACGAATTTTAAACAAAATACACGATTTTTCAACCAGAAATGATCAGTTTTCAATTTAAAATATCAGTTTTCAACAAGAAATGGAATATTTAAATTTTCAGAGCAAAAAATGAATTATCAACAGAAAAGAAATTAATTTTTGGTAAAACAGTTAAATTTACAACTAAAAAGTTCATATATTTCAACCAACAAGATTAATTTTTTTACAAAAAATACGAATTATTTACAAAACAGTTAAATTTTCAAGCTGAAAATATATAAATTAAAAAAAAACGAATTCTCAACAAAGTATAAGTTTTCCCAAGATTAATTTTCTATCAAAAAGGATGAATCCTCAACAAGATTTACTTTCAGTGAATTTGAAATTTATTTTCAGTGAAGAAAATTAATTATCAATGAAATAAAAAAAAATTTAGTAAAATAGTTGATTTTTCAATGAAAAAGATGAATTTTTAACTAAAATGATTAATTTTCTACACAAAAAGATGAATTATCAACAAAATAATGAATTTTGAACCAAAAATCGAAGAACTACATTTTCAAAGAAAAAAATTAATTTTACAAAAAAATGAATGTCCGAAAAGATAGTTAAATTGTAAAAAAAAATAGTTTAATTTTTAAATAAGCATATAATAGCTACCATTTCGAGAAAAAAATATTTCTATTTTAATTTAAAGGCAGTTGAATTCATCCCAAAAATATAAGTTTTCAACAAAATAGATGAATCGGCAAACAAAATAGATTAGTTTTCAATCAAGCAGTTGCATTTTTAAACGAAAAAAATAAAATTTCACTATTAGATTAATTTTCTACCAAAAAGGACGAATTTTAAACAAAATACACGAATTTTCAACCAGAAAAGATCAGTTTTCAATTTGAAATATCAATTTTCAACAAGAAATGGAATATTTAAATTTTCAGAGCAGAAACTGAATTATCAACAAAAAAAATTAATTTTTAGTAAAACAGTTAAATTTTCAACTAAAAATTTTATATTTCAACGAACAAGAATAATTTTCTACAAAAAAGATTAATTATTTAACAAACAGTTAGATTTTCAAGCTGAAAATATATAAATTTCCAACTGAAAATATAAATTCTCAATTCAACAACAAAATATTTTATTTTAAATCAAAAGCTGCTGAATTCAAAGAAAAAGACAAATTCTCAACAAAGAATAAGTTTTCGCAAGATTAATTTTATATCAAATAGGATGAATTCTCAACAAGATATATGAATTTTGACTAGAAAAGATCAGTTTGAATTCAAAATATCAATTTTTAACCAAAAATGGAATAGTTACATTTTCAGTGAAGAAAATTAATTGAAATTTAAGAATTTTAAATTGGATTAAAATCAAATTCAAAATCCCATTTAACGTCCAATAATCAAGTAATCAAGTAATCAAGTAACCAAATAAAAAAAAATTTAGTAAAATAGTTGAAATTTCATTCAAGAGGATGAATTTTTAACTAAAATGATTAATTTTCTACAGAAAAAAAATGAATGATCAACAAAGTACATGAATTTTCAACCACGTACTTGAATTATCGACTAAAAAAGATGAGTTTTCAACTAAAAATGAAATAGTTAAAATTTTTGTTGACAAAATTTATTTTCGATAAGAACTAACGAATTTTCAACAAAATAGTTACATTTGCAACAAAAAATATAAAGCTTGAATCCAAAAAATGAATTTTTAATAAAATAGTTCAACTTTCAACCAAGTAGTTGAATGTTTGACCAAAAATATGACTTTTTGACAAAATAATTGCATTTTGAACAAAATAATTAAATTTTCAACCAAACAGTAGAATGTTCAACCAAGCGAGATGAATTCTGATACAAAAATATAATGGTAGACTTTCCAACCAAACAAAAATTATCTTTCAACCGTTTATGGACGGTCCCTAATCTGTTAAGTTAATCTGCCATCTAAGTTAATCCTTTGATGACATCAATGTTCTAAAATGAAAAAAAAAATTCTAAAAAATTTAATTGGAAGTAGTTTCATACATCATAATCTTGAAATATGAAAGCGTCCAAAAATACTAATATTTTTTCATCTTAATAATTTTTTCCATTTCATAAGATTTCTAAAGATAGTCAAATCGCTCAAGCAGCCGGAAACCTGGCATTTTACCTCATATTATTTTTTTTTAAATTTTTTATTCATTTGAGGGAAATTTTTTAGTTTTAAAATATCGGTTGATTCTGGATTTCAAGTCGATTCGAGGGATTTTTTTCAAGAATTCAAGCCTAGTGAAGTGATCCTTCAAGGAAGAAGGTGCTGAAAGCAACTGTTATATATCTTAAGGTCTTGGGCAGATCCCGCCGCTTGCCTCGATAGCAAGCTCAATTTATATCAGCGCCCGCTGAACCCCCTTTACGAGGTTTTACCACCCCCTCGATTCCACCCAAACCTTTCTCTCCCCTGAAGCCTGCCCCTAAACTTCAACCCCCGGATGTATCTTCAATCCCAAGGGTTCGACGAGTCTTCCGGAGTTAAAGCGAAGCCATCCACGATCACAAAATGAAATCACCTTAGGGTTGTCATTCCATTCAATAAGGTACCAGTTCGAAGATTTCAATAAGAGGACCAATCGAAGAAACGGTTTTCCAAATAAGATTCAGATTGTCTCTATCGCAAACTGATTTTATGAGGTATTTCTATTATTTCATAATACTAACTTCAAATATATAGGGGTAATTGTCAAATTAAAGGCAAACTTGAAGTCCCAGTAATATAACATTAACTCAGAAACTCGTAATGATTTTTTTAAATTTAATAAATACTTATTATCATCCTCTACAAAATGGTCGGTTTTTTTTTATTTATGTTCCTATTTACTTTAATTTAATATAAGAACGCCCCAACCGTCATTACCGTACGGCGTCCCAACCTCAGTTTGCACCAGGATGAACTGATTTTCTCCTTTTTTTTAGACAGTAACCTGAAAAACGCTTAACGTATCAAGTTTGCAAACTTTAGATGAACATAAATTTAATTTATGCACATTTTTGAAATCAAATAAATGATATTGTAAAAACCTTAAAGTCTGTCCCTCGATTCTTGTCATTTTAGACGTCATTACCGTACCTCTTTTTTTCTAGTAAAATATTTTAGTTACAGTTGAGTAATAAATACAGAAATATTAAGCGTATCGTTTAATACAAGGTTTTCTGAAATTGAGCTTAAAATATTAACTCTTTTTCTTGTGAATCTGATATTGAAACTGAAAAGTGCATTTTGACAACAAAAGCGTCATTCCCGTACGTGCGTTAAAAACCAGTTTCGTTACTTGCTCAACGGTGTTTTCTTTCATAAGTAGTTGACTTTTTAGGATTGAAATCTGTTATTTTTTTATAAATATTAAAAGAGGCTAAACTTCATCATTTTTCTCGCATCATTACCGTACGGTACAATTGAAGAGCGTACGACTGCTTATATGCGCGTGCGCGTGGATCAGGCGGGCCGGTTTGTTTACTGTTTCCTAACCTCTATTTATAAATATACAGATCTCAAAAAGTGAGCTAAATAAGTGAATTAGATTATTATTATTCCTAATAATAATGTGATTGCCACTGTAGGTGCTAAAATTTGCCTACAATTTGACAATTAACCATAGGGAATCTTCAGCATTTAGTCTTTTTTTTTTTTTTGATTACTCAAGTATATTTATATTTCTCAAGAGAGGGTCTAGATTATTATTATTTTTTTCTCAGGAAGTTCCATTCAAGTCCTGTAGCACTGCAGTTAAACAACTTTTGTATTATGCCTTTTATTTTATGAAGCCGGTGAAATAGAGGTCTATAGACGGGTCACCTTCGCTGCTAAAGTATCATTCAATAACCCGCGGCTGCATCCGACTTTAGTAGAAGTACTCACATTTGCCTGGAAGTTTGGCCAGGAGAGAGGAAAACTGCAGAAAACTACCTTCCGAATTCAGCCGGTTTTTAGACCTTTGAGTTTCAAGGCCGACATTCGTCCCTAGAGTGCCCAGATATCTGGGTGATGCAATTTTTGGTGATTTTTGACTGACCCCTCTCGCTTATGACTATTAATTAAATTCATTAGACACTTTTTTTCATTTGTTGATGAAAATGAAAATAAAACTGAAAATATAACTATTACATTTTTGGTTTAAAATTGATCTTTTCTTGTCAAAAAATTGATGTATTTTGTTGCAAAATCGTCTTTTTGTATATAAAAAATTAATCTCCTTAGTTAATAATTCATCTTTTTCAGATAAAAATGCATTGATCTGTTTTGGTTGAGGATTCAAGTATTTTGTTGAAAATTCATCCTTTTCGGTTAAAAATGCGACTGTTTGCTTGAAAATTAATCTGTTTTGGTAGAGGATTCAAGTATTTTGTTGAAATGTCTTTTTTGTTGAAAATATTAATTATCACGTTTGTCGTTGATAATTTATTTTGTTGTTGAAAATTAAAAATTTCTCGTCGAAAATTCAACTATTTCATTGTATTTTAATTTTTTTGGTTGAAAATGTATATTTTCAGGTTGAAAATTCCACTTTTTTTTGTAGAATAGAAACTACTTGTTTAAAAATTAAACTATTTTGTTGAAAGTTCATTTTTTAAGAAAATTTTGTTTTTCATCTGAAAATTTAACAAATCTTTAAATAGAATAAAATTTATCCTCTATAAGTTAAAAATTCAAGTATTTGGTAGATAATTCATGTATTTTGTTAAAAATTCGGTTGATCGTTAACCTCTTTTCTTCAAAATTCATTTTTTTTGCGGATTCATCATTTTAGTTTAAAGTTCATATCTTTGGTTAAAAAGTGAACTATTTTGTGAAAATGTAACTGTTCCATTTTTGGCAGAAAATTGATATTCTGAATTGAAAATTGATCTTTTTCAGTTGAAAATTCATGTCTTTTATTGAAGATTCTTCTTTTTAGGTAGAAAATTATTCTTGTTTGTTGAAAATTCATTATTTTTGTTGAGGATTTCACTATTTTTTCAAAAATCCTTTTTTTAGTGCAATTCAAATGGTTGTAGATTTGTTTTTTTCGTTGAAAAATTTTTTTCACTGTAAATTTAATAATTCAATTTTTGCTTGAAAATTGATCTTTTTTAGTTGAAAATTCAACTATTTGGTAGAAAATGTATCTTTCTTGATTGAAAATGTATCTTTTTTGATTGAAAATTAAGTTTCTTATTAAAAATTCATCTTTTCCGACTTAAAATTAAACTGCCTTCCATAACATTCAAATTTTTCACTTGAAAACTTAACTATTTCGTTGAAAATTTGTCCACTTGGGTAAACAATTAATCTTCTTTGTTGAAAATTTCTCTATTTAGTTATGGGATTCCACTATTTTATTGAAAATTCGTCTTTTTATTTTTTTGTTGGTTGAAAAATAATTTTAAAAAACTGAAAATGTAACAACTCCATTTCTGGTTGAAAACTTATGTTTTTACTTGAAAATTCAACTGTTTGGTTGAAAATTCATGTATTATGTTGAAAATTTATCTTTTGGTAGAAAATTAATCTTCTCGGTTGAAAATTCAGCTATTTGTTGAAAAAATTGAACTATTTTGTTGAAGATATATTTATATTGAAACATAAATTCCCATATTATATTATAGGAAGGAATAGGTTAAAATCAAGTAAGGTCAAATGAAAAAAGCGTTCGATATAAAAAATCAAAGTATGAATTAATTCAGAATTTATATGGAGTGTTTTAGGTTAAACGATTAAAAAATCAGATACAATATGAGTTTGGATTCAAATTCTTCTAACGGAAAATAGAGTCTAAAAAATTAAAACACAATTTATATTTTTTGGTACAAATTCGGGCGCTGATTTTCAATTTTGCTTGGTTGTTTTCATGAAAGATGGCTTATGAATTGAAATACTTTCTTAGTGCAAATTAAGATACTTGTTAATTTTTTCGTAAAGGAGAATGATATATACAAATATAGAATATTATTTATTTAAATCACAATATTTTGTAACTTTGGGGTTCAATATTTTTATTTTAGAGCGAGTCACGAATGATAAGGATTTTGATTTCGAATTTTATGTTTCGATCCTAGTGAGTCTGGGTTTCAATGTATAAACTGAGAAGCATTATCCAATATTCCAATGTTCAACATGAGATATATTGAAACTTAAAATATCTCACGTTGAACATTTGAATAACCCAGAAATATCAAAAAACCTTTCAGAATATCTTACGGATATCCCAGGGATATATAAATTCCCACCTTGTATGTATGTCCCTCAAGTATCCAACAGATATGTGTAGGATATCAACATATCTTTGGACATAAATTGGATTCAATGTTGTTCTAGATCATTTTCTTACAAGCTCATGTTGAATTTTAACTATGTTCGTTCTCTTGGTCATTGTGGGAACTGTAAAACAGTTGAATTGTTTTTAATATTCGTATTGCTCAATATGAACCAATTATAGTTCAATTTTGTTTCAGTGCATTTTTAAGCCGTTTCTTCGTTCATAATGAAATTTGTTTTTTTTTTTCTGTGGGTGTTGTACAGGTAGAATGGTAAAATGTAATGCACACTCTATTCGTTAGGAGGATTTGAATTTGCAAATGTAAAAGTAAGTTTCAATAATAGAAAGATTGTAGTCTCTTTCAAAATATTGTTTTATATAGCGTCAATTTCTTCTTAGTATGATGGTCAAGAATAATTGGAACTTCCTTTAAAAAGTTTTTAAATATTAGGTGCTGATGTTCTGTGTGATAATGACTTACATTACCAGGGATTGTCATAATCAGGATATGTTTGAACATTGATTGGATATCCTGAAATATTCCGGTGTTATATAGGTAGAATGGCAAAACATAATGTGAAGTCTATTCGTTAAGAGGGTTTGAATTCGTTAATATAAGGATAAGTTTCAATAGTAGGAAGATTGTAGTCTCTGTCAAAATATTGTTTTAGATAGCGAATATTTCTCCTTAGTATGATCGTCAAGAATAATTGGAATTTCCTTCAAAAATTGTTTAAATATTAGGAGTTGATGTTCTGTGTGATAATGACTTACATTACCAGGAATTGTAATCACCAGGATATGTTGGAACATTGATTGGATATCCTGAAATATCTTAGTGTTGTATGGATAAAATGGCAAAACATAATGTGAAATCTGTTCGTTAAGAGGGTTGGAATTTGTAAACATAAGAGTAAGCTTTAATAGTAGAAAGATTATAGTCTCTTTCAAAATATTGTTTCGGATAGCGACAATTTCTTCTTAGTATGATGTTGAAGAATATTTGGAAATTCCACTAAAAACATTTTAAATATTAGAAGTGGATGTCCTGTATGACAGTGACTTACATTACAAGACATTGTAATCAGCAGGATATGTTTGAATATTGATTGAATATACTGAAATATCCTGGTGTTGTATGGGTAGAATGGCAACACATAATGTGAACTCCATTCGTTAAGAGGGTTTGAATTCCTTAATATAAGGATAAGTTTCAATAGTAGGAAGATTGTAGCCTCTTTCAATATATTTTTTTAGATAGCGAATGTTTCTTCTACTATGATGTTCAAGATAACACAGAAAAAACTTATGTTTCAGTTATGTTTCAGGTCATTTTCTTAAACTCATTTGAACTTCAGTTATTTTCACTTTTTTTCTTGATCAATGTCAAAACAGAAACCTAATTCAATTGCTTTCAATATTCTTATTGCTCAATATGAACCAATTATGTTTCAATTTGGTTTCAATACATTTTAATGACATTTCTTTGTTGCAAGTAAAACTTTTTTGTTGTTGTAATTGCCACTTCATTATGGAAGTTTTCAAATATTAAAAGTTGATGTTCTGTAAAGACAGTGTCTTACATTATGAGGCATTGCTATCAACAAGATATCTTTGAAAATTGATTAGATATCCTGAAATATCCCGGTGCCGGCCTATTTCTTCTATCATGATGGTGAAGAATACACAGAATAAACTACAGTTTCAATTATGTTTCAAGTCATTTGTTTACAAATTGATTTTTAACTTCAGTTATGTTCACTGTCTTAATCAATCTGAAAACTGAAAAACAATTGCATTGCTTTCAATATTCGTATTGCTCAATATGAACCAATTATTGTTTAATTTTGTTTCAAAACATTTTGATGCCATTCCTTTGTTGAAAGTAAAACTTTATTTTCTTTCTGTGTAATTTCCACTTCATTTAGAAAGTTTCTGAATATTAGGGTTTGATGTTCTGTATGACAGTGACTCACAATGAAAGGCATTGTAATCAACAGGATATCTTTGGACATTGATTAGATATCCTGAAATATCCCGGTGCCGACTTCTTCAAAATATTGTTTTAGATGATTATTTCTTCTATCATGATGTTGAAGAATACGTAGAAAACACAAGGGTTTCAATTATGTTTCAGTTCATTTTTATACAAACTGATTTTGAACTTCAGTTATGTTCACTGTCTTGATCAATCTCAAACCTCAAAAACAGTTGCATTGCTTTCAATATTCGTATTGCTCAATATGAACCAATTATGGTTTAATTTTGTTTCAATACATTTTAATGCCGTTTCTTTGTTGAAAGTAAAACTTTGTTTTCCTTCTGTGTAATTTCCACTTCATTTAAAAAGTTTTTGAATATTAGGGTTTGATGTTCTGTATGACAGTGACTTACAATAAAAGGCATTTTAATCAACAGGATATCTTTGAACATTGATTAGGTATCCTGAAATATCCCGGTGACTTCTTCCAAATATTTTTTTAGATGATGACTATTTCTTCTATCATGATGGTCAAGAATACACAGAAAAAACTAGGTTTTCAATTATGTTTCAGGTCATTTGTTTACAAACTGATTTTTAACTTCAGTTATCTTCACTGTCTTGATCAATCTCAAAACTGAAGAACAATTGTATTGCTTTCAATATTCGTATTGCTCAATATAAACCAATGATCGTTCAATTTGGTTTCAGTTCTCAAATATTAGGGATTGTTCTTCTTTCTGACGATATGTTACACTATAAGGCATTGCAATCCGTTCTTTTATTAAACTGATCGAACCATATGAACTCGAAAGAGAGAAAAAGGGATGATGATTATTTTTCCATCAGTCAAAAGCGAAGATTTTTGAACCCAGATCGATTAGAATCCGGGCGATTGTTTCGCAGATTATCAAATATTCAATACTTCCACCCTCGCCGTGATTCGACGAAACCAGGTGTCGGGAACAGCTGCCTCTGCCATTGGCGCATGCGTTCTTAACGATGCAATGATTGATCAATTTTTAAAAAAGCAATGTTCCTAATTGACTCGCCTGTATAGCAGCCTCACATGTCAGGTAACAGGCACCTTGGGTGATGTTGCCATCACATCCTTAGTCATCGAAAGGTGTGTTCTGTCGATTCCATTCTATCCTACAGCTGTATATATTCCAGCAGTTTCCTGCACTTTAAGTTAGTTGTGCAAAAAATCAGATTTTTGAGAAAAATAGTTTTTTATGATTTTGAGAATCAAAATAATATTACTGATGATGTAATTTCATATAAAAAACGTTACTTTAAATGAACAAATTTTAAAACGCAACAAAAATGTATCTTAACAATGTTTTTTGCAATTGAATTTTTCTTACTATCGCTTCTTGCCAATTTGTAAAAAATGGATGAATATAAATCATTCATGACTTATTTTTTCGTCGAAAAAATTCTTTACAACTTTACTGTTTCCAGTTTTGTAAGAAAATTTTTTTACGGCTGAAATTGTTAGAAGAATTTTTTTTTTACATTTTTGAAACAAATAACTATATTGGAGGATTTATTACTTATTTTCAAAAGTGGAAACAACAGGGTTGTAGGAAATGTTTTATTCGAATAAAAATATATCATGATACAGTAAATTTGAACCATTTTTGAAAAATTGGTATGAAGCGACAGTAAGAAAAATACAGTTACAAAAACTATTGTTAAAATAATCATTTCTCGTAAGTTTTAAATCTTTTTCATGGAAAATAATTTTAATTTTTGATTTTTATATAATTTAAGTTTGATTTCTCAATTATTTTGTTGGAAATGCAACTATTTTGTCTTGCATTTTGTTGAAGTGATCGTTTTTTCGAAAAATTTAACTCCTTGTTTGTCAGTTGAACTACTCTATTGGGAATTATTTTTGGTTGCAAATTAATTTGTTAAAATAAAAATTAAACTTTTTCGTTTTCTGGTTGAAAATATATCTTTTTTTAGTTACTAATTCAATTATTTGGTTAAAAATGTATCTTTTTTAGATAAAAATTCAACAATTCGGTTAAAAATTAGTCATTTTTGGTAAAATTCAAACGTATTGGTTAAAATATCATCTTCTTGGTTGGAAGATCAACTATTTGCTTGAATGTTAAACTCTTTTGTTAATTTTTTTTAAAGATTCATACATAATAGTTAAAAATGCTTTTCTTTTGCTAAATATTCCACTATTTTTCTGAAAATTAGTTGTTTTTTTTTTGGTTGAGAATTGATTATTTTCACTGAAAATATAACTATTTCATTTTTGGATGAAATTTTTTTCTTTTTTCAGTTTAAAATTCAACAATTTGATTGAAAATTTATCTTTTCGATAAAAACTCAATCCTATTGGTTTTTTTCTATGATTGATTATATTAGTTGATAATTCATCTCTTTGTTTGAAAATTTAACTATTTTGTTGAAAATTTATTTCTTTGGTAGAAAATTAATCTTCATGAATGAAAATTCATTCGTCTTAGTTAAAAATGTAACTGTTTGGTTAAAAAAAATTCCTTTTAGGTTGATGATTCAACTATCCACTACTTTGTGAAAATTCATTTTTTTGGGTTGAAGATTCATAATTTTAGTTGAAAATTTAACTATTTGGTTGTAGTTTAACTTTTTTGTTTGAATTTTATACTTTCGGGCTGAAAATTCAACAATTTTGTGAAAAAAATTCGTCTTTTGGATTAAAAATTCAACAATTTTATTGAAAGTTAACCATTTATAGGAAATTTATCAACTATTTTGTTGAAAATTTGTCTTTTCTGGGTAAACTCAACTACATTTTATTTCGAATAAAAAACTTTTTTGGTTGAAAAATTGACTATTTGGTTCAAAGTTGAACTACTTTGTACAAAAATTAATTTTATTGTTGAAGATTCATAAATTTAGTTAAAAATGCAAATACTTGGTTGTAAATCAACTTTTTTGTTGAAATTTTATATTTTTGGGTTAAAAACTCAACTACTTTACAGAAAATCCGCTTTTTTGGCTGAAATATCCAACGATTCGATCAAAAATTTAACTATTTGATTCAAAATTAACTTTGTCATTGAAAATTTAACCATTTGGTAGAAAATGATCTTATTTGTTGAAAAAATAATATTTGGCTTCAAAATTCCACTACTTGGTTGAAAATTTCAGTATTTTGTTAAAAATTGGCCTTTTTTGGTAGAAAATTAAACTTTTCAGTGAAAAATTCATCTTTTTGGGTTGAAAATTTAAGTAATTGGTTGAATGTTAAACTACTTTGTTAAATCGTTTTGGTTGTGGCTCTAACTATTCTGTTAAAAAATTATCTTTTTTGGTTTAATTATTCTGGTCTTTTGGTGGAAAATGTACCTTTTTTATTAATAATTCATTTTTCAGAATAAAAATTCAGCTATTTGAATAAAAATTTAACTGTTTTTTTTTAAATTCGTTCTAGCCTAGCAGAGAGTGTTTCATGTTTGTTTTCTCTGACCCTGCTAGGTTGCCTTATATCAGGCGCATCATAATTGGACTTCTTAATTTTTGAACAAAATAGTTTAACTAAAAAATAGCTTCAAGAAATCAAAGATAATAGTACTTCGAATAGTTATGCAAAAAATTAGACCAAAATATTCACTCCTTTGGTCATAAAACCCAACCCCGCAAAACCGGATTCAAATGAATGCCCTTAAGTCTCTTCATCACATTATCCCTTCTCCACGAAATATCCGAATTGATTTAATTATTTCTAAACTGTGTTATTCAAAAATTGAAGGAAACTCCTGAAAAGACAATGTGATGAATACTTATTTAAATTTCCCTAAAATAATTATTATATCGAAATCCCCTTTTTCCGAGACTTTATTATTAAAAATTTGCACTGACGGATCCGGAAATGTCACTGTCGTCCTAGTTTTCAAGTTCCTTTCAAATTCACTCGTTTTTATTTCAATGCGACCCCTAAAAATACGTGACTGCTTTCTGGGCAAAGGTTGTACTACTGGAAATTATCCACGGGCTTTTAGACGCAACTCTAGTGTGAAATCAGTGCAACCACACCCACCTAACAGGCAGAAAGCGAGACACGACGAGGGTGCGAGGTTGATAAGCAACTCTGGAAGGAGAGAC
This sequence comes from Andricus curvator, assembly GCA_932195095.1. NCBI lineage: Eukaryota > Metazoa > Arthropoda > Insecta > Hymenoptera > Cynipidae > Andricus > Andricus curvator. The sequence goes on along the minus strand of CAKNYM010052336.1, from coordinate 1,604 downwards.
ACAGCGAATCTGGTCTCAGGTTGGGGTGGAAAGAAAAAAAAAATACTGTGAAGGGACACGCCTTCTGCTCTTTCGATCACTTTCTTTTTCTTCTTCAGGACATGTAGTAGCTTCTTGATAATTTAATTTAATTTTTAAAAAAACAGTGAAAACAGTGATCAATAGAGTGCAAAATTTTAAAGGAGACTGGGGTATCATTCATTTTTATTGATGGAATAACGGTTTTTGATTTACTGGTCTTGAACAAAATGGTTATAGCCTAGCTGTGAAAAAACTTCTCTGTAGATCCGCTTTACATAGCTTTATAATACTTTTTTTATAGTGTTCGAGAAAAAGTTTTGTTAAGGAGGTTCTTAACCTGTCGGGCAAACCTAGCACGGCCTAGCTTTTAATCGAAAGAAAATGTTTTCTTTGCAGTTTTCTGCTTTGTAGTCAAAGTTTGGAATTAGTGAATAGTATGTCTAAAGACGAAGGATCTCCTGTTTTTTATTTATAATAATTATTAGAGTACTTTTTGTTACTTAGTGTAATTTTTGAAGAGTAGGTCAGCAAGAGTGGGCCATCCTAAAAATTGCAAAGTTAGATTGGTATCACTGAATGAACTCGAATATAACTATTGTCGAACATGGTCAAATATACCTTGCTGCTAGTTAGGTTTGGTTAGATTTTGCAAGAAATGCATCTTACCAACTGTTTGCACCCAGCGAGATTGAAGAATTTTCGGTATTTTTCCTTGTTAAAAGGATTCAAATTGGGAGTTCATGTGTGATATGTTATAACTTCACGGAAATAAAATCGATTCCGTCTATAACGTTTTCACCAAAGCCGATGACTTATTCTTTAAAGAGAGCTGTGAAAAAGGTTTTCGGACCAAAAGTTTTAAAAGATTAACGAAGCTTTCCCGTAGGGTGTTTTTTTTCCTCAACAATTTCCTACAAGATATTTAACTTTTGAAATTATAGCTACTTACTCTTGCATAGTTTCCTCTGTAACGTTTGCAAAATCCAAATGAGATGAGTTAAATAGGTAGACTTTCTTGACTTGCTCTTATCAGGAAAATGTTGATGGGTAGAGTTTAACTTGTATGCTTCAAAGTTTGGAATTTATTCAAATTATTTGTGTAGATTAGCTTATATTATGTAATGTTGACCAGGTAAGAATTTAATTAGATGTTGGATTTTGTTGGTATATTGGTCCATTCTTTGAAAAGACATATCAGGATAGTTGGTCTGTTCAATTGTTGTATCTTCTTCCAACCATGTTGCATGATTAGCTGATGTTAATTGATGTTCACTGGATAAGAATCAAATTAGTTGTTGAATTTTGTTGGTATACTGGTCCACAAATGAACCCATCTGTATAGTTGGTTTCTTCCATTGTTGTGTCTTCTTCCAACCGTATTGTATGATTAGCTGATGGTTATTGATGTTAACCAGTTAAGAATTTAATTAGAAGATGTGGAATTTTGTTGGTGTACAGGTCCACAAAAATACGCATCTGTAGAGTTGGTTTGTTCCATTGTTGTATCTTCTTTAAACCGTGTTTAATGATTAACTGATGTTTTACTCGATATTGTCCGGGAAAGAATTTAATTAGAAGATGTT
>CAKNYM010052334.1:6426-29560 GCA_932195095.1 Andricus curvator | reverse complement strand
TTAATATTATTTATTAATGTTAATTTAATTATAAATATTCAACTTTTGAATTTGAAAGTTGGCGCGCGAATTCCTGGTTCGTGATTGGTGCGCAGTACCCGTGGCGCGGGTTGCGCGAACCAATTAGAGAATTCGCCAGGTTGCGATTGGCGCGCGGCACCTGTGGGTTAGGGCTCGCGAGCCAATCCTTAAATTCTAATATTACTAATCTCCATCCAACTTGCCATACCCAAAACCTGCCTTACTTAGTGTAATTATAAAACTTTTCTCTGGGATACTGATAAGTGATCAGTTTATCAGCATCTTACGAGAAAATTCTAAATATTGAAATCGACTCTACTGAAGGGCAAGCCTGGAGCAGGAAGCTAGACAATAGGCTTAGAATAATATGTCTTAGGAAAAAGCAAGGCTCGTCGAGGTGAGAGTTGGGAATTCAGATCGGTGGAACAACTATTTGTGGGAATCACAAGTAATTGCTTTAAAGATTTGGAATTCTCAACTCTCCCTTTTTATATATTGAAGATGTATATCAAAGTCAATTCTACAGCGATGGACAGCTCAATAGACATAACTGTCATTAATGGTGGGACGAAAATCCTCACTGGTGCAGACCGATGGATCATCAAAATCGATGGAGTGTTACGGTGTGGTGCGGAATAGTAAATGGCTATTTAATTGGACCCTACTTTTTTGACGGAAACGTTGACAGACATACATACTTAGAGTTGTTAAGGGACCATTTACCAGGACTATTGGAGAACGTTAACTTAGCAACAAGACAAAGAATGTGGTTGCAACAAGCTGGTGCTCCGCCACATTTTGCACTCATCGTACGTGAGTTTTTGAACTTACAGTTCAATGAGAGATGGATTGGAAGAGGAGGTTCAATCGAATGGCCAGCCTGCTCACCAGATCTAACATCACCTGATTTCTTTCTATGGGGTTATATTAAAAATGTAGTGTTTGCTCAGTCTACGTTTGTGTCTTGAAGCTAATGGAGAGCATTTTGAACATTTCATCCGTGGCTGATTGTAACACAGGTAGCAATGGTGAGAGGCAAGGGGACTCACGGTAAACAAGCACCCCAAACGTGAGAGGCAAGGGGACTCACGGTAAATAAGCACCCCAAAGGAAACAGAACTTACTACGTCCACGTCATTGTTTCCGGGTAACGCTAAAAGTAAGGTTCTAAGAGCTTTTTCAACAGTTGCCCTTCATTTGACTTCTCTTCAAAAGATTTTTTTTTTACTTTTAACCTTTAAATGACCTTGACAATTTACCTGCAGGTCAAGGTGGTTCACATTTTTACATTCTATCGACTTGTTAAAAGCATCTTAAAGGTTTGCTATTTTCAGAACATCAATTAATTTCAAAAAAGGGCATATGACCGTTTTTTAAACACATTACCTTGATATTTGACCTTTCTAAGTTCACAAAAGCAAATTTCTCATAAGACATTTTTGACGTAAAATTTCCCGCCCTTTTCAAATACGGAGTCAAAAATAGGGGTTTCCATTTTGAAAAGTCATCTTGACCCTCAAATGACCTTCAAAATTGACCTCAAGGTCAAAATTGATGGTACAGTCCTCTGTCCCCCTCGGTCCTGGTTAACCTTTGTCTGAACCATTTTTTCATAGATAAAGTATTTTAGAAGATATTTGGGGTGATAGATTAAAATGGGACACCGTGTATATTGTATAAAAGAAAAATTTAGTTTTGAACAGAACATTAACTTTAAAATCTTAAATATAAAACGTTCTTGGATATTTTAACGGAAGTAGCTGGTAAAACTGAGCATGACAATTCCAAACATATTTTTTTCGAAGAGCGAGCCGATATTTATTGTGAAAGTAAAAACAAATCTGAAGAATTCCCGGTTATTTCCAGGGATTGGGAGCAAAATGACGCTCGCCACTTTTCTCTTCTCTAGGCAAAGGGGTGAATACAGCAGGTCAGTATCTTGTCTCCGCCGCCTATGAGTTGAATGAGTAAGGGTTCGTGCATGCTCGAACGCAAAAGCAAACGCGTAGATGCGTTCCATGCGCTAACATAGGACCGAGCATAGCTTTATCTTATGTTAGCACACTGGAACGCATCTACGCGTTTGCTTTTGCTTTCGAGCATGCGCGGACCCTTAACGTGATGCCATAAATCTCGTTCAGGGGACTTAAAACATTTTTTTGGTGGGTCCCGTTCCGGACTGAGTAAGGGGTCTGTGGCTAGCTGTGGTGTTCGTCTCTTCTTGTGCAATGAAATGGACATGTGTTGAACGTTCACGCTTTGCAGTGCGTTACGCCCAACTCTCTCAAGTCTAAACGCAGGAAAGGCGTTTTCACGGGATGCCGAGAGAACTCAGCAAAACTGGACGCTATTCCAATCTCCGCCGTGAATGAACAGTTTTTCAGCTCCTCACGGAGAAAATGGGCATAAATTTTGGGAATATAAAATTCATGTATATTTTTGAAAATTGGTCTTTCTTGGTTGAATTGAACTGGGTTTGTTGTAATACCAAATCTTTGTCAGTTTAAATATCAAGTACGACAATTTTTGTTCAGAATTCATCGTTTATGGTTGAAAATCCAAACACTTGGTTAAAATGTTTACAACTACATTAAAAATTCATCTGTATGGTTTACGAGTAATTTATTTACTTGAAAATTCGTTTTTTGGGATGTATCTTCTTTGGTAGAAAATATCATCTTTTTAATTGAAAATTGAACTGTTTGACTAAACATTAATCTGTTTCTGTTGAAGATGCAACTATTTTGTTAATAATTGATCGTTCCTGGATGAATTTTAAAGCTTTCGATTTCCATTTACAACATTTTTGGTTTAAATATTTCCAGCATTACATTTATCCTTGAGAAGTCATATATATTTTTTGAAAATTTAACTATTTTGTTGAAAATTTTACTACACTGGTAAAGATTAACTTCTTTTGGTTGGAGATACATTTCTGTTGTTGAAACTCGAAACTCCTTTGTCAAAAATTTTTGTTTTAATACATTTTTCAACTTAAAATTAAAGTATTTGCTTGAAAATTCATCTTCGTAGGTTGAAAATTCAACTATTCCCTTACGAAAAAGTATTGTAGGAAAATATATATAAATTATGCCTATTTTTTTCCTATCATTTTCCTATCATGAATTTCCTTTACTTTTGTCGTCCTTATAGGAATTATAGGAATAAAAATGATCGCCAAAAAATTATGAGAAATTCATTATCGAAGCATCACTATATCACAGTAATAATAATGATTATTTTCTGATGATACTTTTTCACAAGGTTCCGGTTAAACATTCATCTCTTCGGTAAAACATTTGGTTAAAAACATTTAAAAAATTTCCGTCCAAACGTTTAAACTATTATTTTTATTCTAAAGAATTTACATTTTTTTTTAAATTGTACTACGCTGGTAAAGATTCATTTTTTTGATTGCAGATTCGTTTCTTTGGTTCAAAGTTTAACTACTTATGATTTTCCTACAAACAATTTCCTATAATTTTTTCTTCATTACAGGAATTATAGGAACAAAACAATCGCGAAGAAATTATGAGAAATTCATTATCGGAACATCGTTATATCATAGTAATAATAATAATAATAATAATATTCGAATGATACTTTTTCGCAAGGTTCGTTTGAGCATTCATCTCTTCGGTAAAACATTTGGTTTAAAAATCATCTGTTTTGGTTGAAACTTAACTTCTTGATGGGAAATTCATCTTTCTGAATTTTCATGTCAAAAGTTTTTTCAAATATTCTACTTATCGGCTTGAACATTCCGTTCTAAGTTTGAAAATTCTTCTCTTTTGGCAGAAAATATTTTTTTGATTGAAAATTGAACTATTTTGTTGAAAATGTAATACATTTCGACTGGACATGTATGAAATTCAAAGCGTTGCTACATAACGGGCATGCATTCGCGGTAGAACCCAATACCGTTTGATTGTACACAATATCCATTAAAAAGATCACGGGGACTTATTAGCGTGGACCAACTGATTCCCAGCTTCCAGGCTAAGAGAAACTGAAGGGTCTACCGCTGTACTGTTCAACGCAAGTGAATTTCTGTGGTGAACAGGGACTACATCGTCGGGCTGTCGTTGACGTCCAGATTCACGGCTGAGCAAGGCGAAGAAGGCGAGGAACGATTCGTGAAATCTTTTTCGATGTCCTAATCCGGGAGTAAAGAACAGTTTTGTCCGCGGTGCGAGACTTTACTTAAATTACCCAACCTGCCAGGGGGGGGGGGCATATTTCGTAACGATTTATCACGATAGCGTGGGGTGGGGTGGGAGAATTCTTTAAAATTCGAAATTGAAACAAATAAATCGCAGTAATTATACCGACATGTAATAACTTGAGAAATAACTTTCAATAAATGAGAAGTAAACTAAATTTGCAAATTCTTTATTTTTCTTGGAATTTGTTATATTCCGTTTATAAAACATTTTGAGGTAAAAACGTTACAAGTCCTGTCTTCGAATATGAAGTTAAAATGAAGTTTTCAGGTAACCCTGATACAATATTCTACTTGTTCTTTATTTGCCTTGTGATTTGATTAATATTTCTTTTTTTCCAGTTGCTTCTTCCTGTGGAAAAGCTTGAATTTTTGCTTCAAAAAGTCATTTATTTTTGTAGAAATTTCATCTTTCTGAAATATATCTATGTAAATGCAACTGCTCGGTTAAAAATTAAGACAAAAATTTATTGCAAAGTCGTCCTTTTTGGTCGAAAATTCAACTGTTGCGTGGAAAATTCAACTATTTCCTAGAAAATTTATTTTCCGTTTGAAATTCATATTTTGATGTTTAACAGTCGACTGAAATCTTTGTCCGTTGAAAATTGAAGTTTTTCTTTTTAAATGTGTATTTTCAGTTTAAAAATTCATCTACTTTGAGAGAAATTGCATTCTTTCTTGAAAAAAATGTAAGTGTTTGGGTAAAAATTGTTGAAAAAGTCATTCTTTGTCGTTTAAAATTCAACTGTTTGGTGGAAAATTCAAGTAGCTCGTGGAAAATATACTTGTTGTCAAAGCATCTTGTAATTTTGAAAAGTCAGCTGAAAAATGTTTGGGGGAAAAATTGAAATAGTTTTATGGAAAATCGTATTTTTCGTTTGAAAATTCATCTACTTTCGTAGAAATTTCATCCTTCTTGGACAACAATGCTACTGTTTCGTTGAAAATTAAACAGCTTTTTTAAAGAATCGTTCTTTTTGGTTTGAAATTCAACTGTTTTGTTGAAAGTTCGACAATTTCTTTTGCACTTTCTTTTTTAACTTAATATTTTGGTGGTGGAAAGTAAACAGAACTCTTTGCCGGTTGAAAATTCAACTTTTTTTCAATAATTTGTCTTTTTTAATTGGAATTTCATCTGTAGTATCATCCCTTCTACTAAGATATTACATCTTTCTCAGATAAAAACGCAACTGTTGGTTTCGAAAGTAGAAAATTTTTGTAAACATTCGTCCCTTTTGGTGGAAAATTCAACTGTTTTGTTGGAAAATCAACTGCTTCGTCCAAAACTTGGTGATTGTTGAAAACTCATATTTTCATGTTGACAAGTCAAACAAACATGTTCCTGGGATGAAAATTAAAAAAGACTTTTGTCTTAATTTGGCTTTTTCATTTGGAAACTCGTCTGTGGAAGTATACATTTCTTAGATCGAAATGCAAGTGTTTGATTCAAAAGTAATCACCTCAGCCATCTAAAAGTTAATTTTTTTCCCATTTTTGTCGGATATGAATTTTAATTCATTACATCCTAATATTTATTTCAATAAAATATGAACAATTTTTAAACATGAAAAGTGCTTGATGTGTGAATAAATTATTGAAAATAATAAAGTTTGTATGATTTTAGTTGCGATTAGGCTAGGAAATAATGATTGTTTATTATTTCAAATAATTAATACGATAGGCTTAATTATCATTTACGCAATCAATAAATAATTCAAATAAATGAAATAAATCATTTATAATATTTGGATGTTGGTGGTGAAATTGGCTTTAGGGTCACAAAAAATACCTCCTTCTTATGAATTTGTAAGGTGAGTTTCTGCTCATCCTATTGATAAGACCGACAAATTTTGATATGTACCTGCTGTATAAAATTAAAAAAAAAAAAAAAAAAAAATTTAATTTGTAATATTCCATGTCCAAATAACTATGTTTTGTTTAAAATAGAAATTTTCTTTGTCTTCATTTACATCTCTATAACAATTAATTCTTTCATCCACGCAAATAATTTTGTTGTCTTCATGTACATCTCCAAAAAATTAATTTTTGCTATAAAAATTTGTTGACTATAAAATTATATCCTTCCACGAATCAACAAACATTTTTCGTACCATATTTCAGAAATAAATCACTGATGAGGGCCCGTAATCGAGGCCGAAACGTCTGACTCAATGATAAATTGATTTCTATTTTTTGTGACCCTAAAGCCAATTTCACCACCAACATTCAAATATTATTTTTACTGAGGGTCGATACAACTCCTTTCTTAAACATTATAAATCATTTATAATAATATCTGATTTTCTGGAATATCATCAATATTATACATAACATTATTATTATTATTATTATTATTATCGATTAGCGATTCGAACTCGAAAGTTCATCGCCTCATCTACCCGAAACCGCCACGCATCTCTATCCTGTGCATCCTCCATCCAGTTTAAGTAATCATGTCCTAGTTCTTTTAGATCATCCCTTACATTTTTCTCCCATCTGTTTCTCGGTCTGCCTAGAGGTCTCTTACCAATCGGTTTCCCTCTTAACCCTTTCAGGGGCACATTTTTCTGCTGCACCTATCTCAGACCTAATAGTGTATACAAGGGTTCTAAGGGTCGCTGATTACGAATCTGGAGTCAGATTTTCAAAATTCAAAATAGCGGATTCAAAATGGCGGACATAATTTTCAAAAATTAGCCTATAAATATAAAAATTTGTACATAAGGGTTTTTGAAGTCGCTGGTTACGAATATGAAGTCAGATTTTCAAAATTCAAAATGGCGGACGTAATTTAAAAAAATTAGCCTATAAATATAAAAATTTGTACATAAGGGTTTTTGTGGCCGCTGATTACGAATCTGGAGTCAGATTTTCAAAATTCAAAATGGCCGCCATATTGGATCCGCCATTTTGAATTTCTGAAATCCAAAACTGGATTCGTATTCAGCGACCTCAAAAACCCCTATATAAGTAATACCAGCTGAAATAATTGAATTTTGTGAATTTTTCTTACGATAAGGTCGCCATATTGGATCCGCCATTTTGAATTTTTTAAATCTGACACTGGATTCGTAATCAGCGACCTTGAAAACCCCTGTATACCAAATATCAGTAAATTTTGTTGTAAAATAAGCTCATAGCCGAATTTAATTGAAAATCTCTACATTTTTTTGTTGTTCATTGTTTATAACTAATTATATATAGTGATCCTCTAAATTTTGAGCCGAGAAACCTGTTCTCTATGCATCCCTTATTCAATGACAAAAGATTAGAGCCATCTAGAGCTTAAATTATTCAAGCTATAGAGAAAAAACCGAGGAAAACTAGGGTGCCACTATAGTGGCACCTGCCCCTGAAAGGGTTAAAACTTGCGCCACTGTTCTTTCATTGCCCATTCTTGCTACATGCCCCGCCCATCTTAATTTACGCGCTTTCATTACTCTATTAATATTTGCTGACCCGTAGAGAGCGTGCAGCTCATCATTATGCAGTTTCCTCCATTCACCAGTCTCTTCGTCCCTCTTTGGACCATAGATTTTTCTAAGTACTTTATTTTCAAAAACTCTAAACCTATTCTCCTCTCCTTTCGTCATCGCCCACGTTTCACACCCGTACATAACGACCGGCATTATTATTGTTTTGTAAATTCTTACTCTGATGTTTCTAGATAGCAATCGCGATTCAAACAAATCGTTCTTAAGAATGCAGTTCTTGTATTAAGATTTCGATCACCTTCAACAATTGTGGTTTACTATCTTAAATATGTAATAGTTTACAATTAATGAAATCTTGAGCATTTGTGCAATTGTGTATTGTAATTTCCTCAATCTTTTATTCGAAAATTATTTCACCTCTGAAATTTTTGTTCAAGTCCAAATCGTGATTCTATCTAGAAACTAACTAAAATCTGGACAATCTTTATATATTCAAATTCGTAACGAACTCCTGGGTCGCGCCAAGACTGGGACTAGACAGCAGAAAGGTTTGAATCAAACACGTACCACATCTAGACAGCGCCAGGCTAGTATTGCGTGATTAGACAGGCTTGAGAAAAAGTGTACTGGCTTTAGCATGATTCAAGACTGCCACGAAATTTTTCCACACGGGTCATTTTGATGTGTAGAAAAAGATTTTTGCTAGCCATAATCAAAATTCAAAATTTTTTTTGGCTCACCCTACCCTACAGTTAATTTATTGCTTCGCGAGGTGTAATTGACTGACATTCTTTATTTTCTGAGATGTTGTACTACATAAAAAAAATAGCATACACGTACTTATTTACACTTGCTAATTCGTAGAGGTAAGTAGTAATCACCACCCTAACATTTTCTCCTCAGAAACAGTTTTTCGTTAATATCTCAAAACGAATTGGAATTTTTTAACAAAACAAACGTCATATTATTTTCCACAGACAAGCACTCATTGCGAAATATTTTGTATAACAAGGGGTTGCAGCCCTTACTTTCTACGAGGTCAAATGCGATTTTTTACATTCTCATTCTAATGAGAAGGTATTGGTTTTATGTAAAATTTGACATAGTCGGTTTTCATCAAATCTCCACGTTTTGAGACCCCCTGAGCTAGAAAAAACGATTTTTACGAAGGTGTCTGTCTGTAGTCTGTCTGTCTGTCTGTCTGTCTGTCTGTCTGTCTGTCTGTCTGTCTGTCTGTCTGTCTGCAGCCACGATAACTTTCGAAAAAATGATCAGATTTGATTGAGCTTTGGCACACTTTTTTGTGGTCGAAAAATAGAGAACGAGTTCGTTAACCAGCTATTTTGGATGAAAATCCAAAAAGTGAGCACATTTTGAAAATTTTTGAGACCACTTTTATTGAAGATTTGAAAATTCTATGTACGGTTATTAGTAGTACGCAAAATGAAGAACAAAATATTCTTATGACTTTTCGTGATACAAAAAAAATTACTGGAGTTATAGCATTTTCAAAATTCCAAAAAACAAACGAAAATGAACATTTTAAGCCGAAAAACGCACCATATGAAAAAAAGTCAAGAGGAGAAAAACGTTGATTCCTGAACACCCTATCATATTTTCATAACAACTTTTTGAATTTTTTGAAAAATAAAAAATTCAAATTTTGATCGCACAAAAAATTAGTGAAAAATCAAAAAAGCCATTTTGCTGTCAAACTATGCAAGATACCAGAAAAGATCATCTCACCAAAATTGTGCACCTAAAAAAGATCTACAAATTTCTTATTATTCATTTTTTGATATGACGCGTAGTTTTTGTTTTATTCGTAAAAAACAGCATTGAAAATAGAAAAATCAAATTTTCAGACGAATATTACCAGCTACGAAAAAATGACCGAAACAAAATTTGTTCATCTAAGGAAGAGGTACAAATTTATTGTAACTCACGTTTCGATAGGATGCGTGGTTTTTTTTTTTATTCGTGAAAATAACATTGACAGTAAAAAAAATCAAATTTTTGAAAAAACAATGCAAGGTACGAAAACATATAAATGAACACAAATTGTGCATTCAAAAAAGACTTACAAACCCGTAATCAATTTTTGTGGTAAGAATATATTGAAAATGAAAAAATTAACTTTTTTGATAAACGGCACAAGCTAAAATAAAATGTTAACTAATAAAATTTGTCCCCTGAATTATATCATTACTTTCCATTTGAAATCAAATACAAATTTAGTAATTTGTATATGAAGAACATATAACACGAAGCACAAAGTGCGCGCTCAGTGTATTTACCAAATCGCACGCCGTAAGTGCGCTCAAACTTTTTTGTCTCTATCATACGGTTCAAATGATTTTCAAATCGAATATCGAGCGCGAAGCGCGAGTGTGTGGATGAGAATGTGTTCCTTAAGGTCGATAGAACCTTGAGTAAATAAAGTTCCTTTTCAGTCTAAAATAAAAACAAATTTAACAGTCACTTAATATGTAGAGGTTTTGATAATTTTATAATATTTGCAAACATACTTTTTCTTTTTATCGAAGTCGAACACGAAGTTCAAAAATCTAGAGGAGCCGAGCGCAAAGCGCGATGCAAATACGCCCGAGCGCGTAGCGCGAGGTGAATACATAATCGAGCGCGAAGCGCGAGATCCAACAGTCGCGCGCCCTAGGCGCGCTCAAACTTGCGAGCGAATTTCACTGTATATTGTACTCTTACTAAGAAAAGAAGACATTAAAATCGACATGTTCCGGGATTCTAGAGATAAAATTCATTGCAAGGGTCGATTCATCTCTACAGTTTATTTATTTCTTTTGGACAATCAGTAACAACATACGTTTTAAATTTCAATCTTGGAACGCTTATATCGACATATACTCGTATTTTTCAATTAAAAAGGAAATAACATAAGCACCCTTATTCTTAGGAGGATTGACTACCCCCATGACAATTTATCATGATCAGATAGTGAATAAAAGCAGTTTTTTAGCATTTACTTGTAGACTGATATTTCACTAATATAATATGTCAATTTGTTTCTAGAATCTAGAACACAATCAAGTAGTCCAGAGTATTAAAAACCACCCTACTTCTTGAGGCCTCGCCCCTACATTTTCCATGTTTATGTGAATATAACCAAATATTATTTATTAAAGTAAGTTTCAAAAATAAGTTTTCAAAGTTGGAAAATATCTTAGTCATAAAGTTATAGTTTCACACTTCAAGATTAGACTGGAATGTAATAAATGTAGTGTTGAAGAGTTTCACATTAGTTTTTAAGAGTGCCTTTCATTCCTACAATGAATGAATTGAAACACGGTTGGCAAATGCATGCAATTTTCATTACATTGTAATATAAAAGACATGTCCCGAGTATCGCTTTTTGTAAGGAATAAGTCAACTCATGAAGTCCTAAATGTCTGTAGAATTACTGCGATGTATTTGTTTCAATTTCGGATTTTCAACAAGCCCCCGGGGCCCGGACCATAATACATTGTTAGGAAATATCCCCCCTCCCAGCTGTTGCGTAATTTAAGTAAAGTTCCGCACCGCGGACAAAACTGTTCTTGGCTCCCGGATTAGGACATCGAAAACGATTTCACGAATCGTTCCTCGAATATTGACGCGTGAATATGTTCGAATATGATAGGAGCGAGTTCACGGGACAGCCCGACCCTGTTCACCACAGAAATTCACTTGCGTTAAACAGTATAGCGGTGGACCCTTCAGTTTCTCCTAGCCTGGAAGCTGGGAAACAGTTGGTCCACGCTAAGAAGTCCCCGTGATCTTTGTAATGGATATTCTGTACAATCCAAGGGTATTGGGTTCTACCGCGAATTCATGCCCGTTATGTAGCAACGCTTTGAATTTCATACATTTCCAGTCGAAATGTATTACATTTTCAACAAAATAGTTGAATTGTCAATCAAAAAAAGATTTTCTGCCAAAATCGAACAATTTTTTAACTTAGAATGGAATTTTCAAGCCGATAAGTGGAATATTTGAAAAAACTTTTGACTTGAAAATTCAGAAAGATGAATTTCCCACCAAAAAGTTAAGTTTTAACCAAAACAAATGATTTTTAAACCAAATGTTTTACCGAAGAGATGAATGCTCAACCGGAACCTTGCGAAAAAGTATCATTCGAACATATAATAATAATTATTATTACTATGATATAACGATGTTCCGATAATGAATTTCTCATAATTTCTTCGCGATTGTTTTGTTCCTATAATTCCTGTAATGACGAAAAAATTATAGGAAATTATTTGTAGGAAAATCATAAGTAGTTAAACTTTGAACCAATGAAATGAATCTGCAATAAAAAAAATGAATCTTTACCAGCGTAGTACAATTTTCAAAAAAAAATGTAAACTCTTTAGAATAAATATAATATTTTAAACGTTTCGACGGAAAATGTTTTAATTTGAAATCAAAAGCAGCATAATTCATCCAACAACGACCAATTGTTAACGAAGTATTTGAATCTTCACCAAAAACAGATTAATTTCTAGTCAAACAGTTCCACTTTTAATAAAAAAGATGCAATTTTTCACCAACGAAGGTAAATTGTAACCCTAAAAACGGCTTTTCACACAAATGAATGACTTTTCAAACATAGAGATGAATTTTTAAGGGAGTACTGTACATAATAAACATGTGGTTGAATTTTCAACCTTAAAAGATGAATTCTCATCAAAAATTATCATACTTGATAGTGAAACCGAAAAAGATTTAATATTACATTAAACCCAATTAAATTCAACCAAAAAAGTCAAGTTTTATACATGAAATTTCAACGAAATAGTTGTATTGTCAGTTGAAAAAATGAAATTTAAATGAAAGTAAATGTAAATAAAAAATTTAATTTCCAACCATAGAAGCTAATATTTCATTAAAAAAATAATTTTTAAGAACGTAGTTCAACTTTCAACCACGTAGTTTAATGTTCAACCAAAAAAATGAATTCTGAACGAGAACTCTAATACTGGCAATATTTAAAAAAAATTGCAATTGTAAATCAAGAACAGTAAACTTCAGACAAAAACTACGAATATGCACCAAAGTATTAGAATTTTTAACGGAATAGATTACTAATAGTAATACTAAGAAGATTCATTTTTTACCAAAAAAGATGTAGTTGCAAAAACACAAGGTGAATTCTTAAACAAAACAGATTGATTTTCAAGGAAACAGTTTCATTTGTAAGAAAAATATGGAATTTTCACAAAAAGATGTGAATTTGGCAACAAAAAATACGATTTTTTAACCGAATTTAAATTTCCAACCAAGAAAGATTTCTCAGTAATGTAAGAAAATAAATGTAACCAAGTTGTTCAATTTGCAAGCAAAAAAAATGTATTTTCAATAAAAAATAGTATAGTTGTTATTCCAACCCACAAAGACAACAAATTTTTTATTTCAAATAAAAAAAAGTTGCGATCCAAAAAAAAAGTAATTTTCGAAAATTCAAACAGTTGAATTTTCATGTAAAAAAATAACTATTAACTGAGAAGAGGGAAGTGGTGGTGGAACTCGAACATGTGGCGAATGAGCAGTTTCTCCTACTTGGACAGGCCTGATCTAGAACACAATCAAGTAGTCCAGAGTATTAAAAACCACCCTACTTCTTGAGGTCTCGCCCCTACAATTTCCATGTTTATGGGAATATAACCAAATATTATTTATTAAAGTAAGTTTCAAAAATATGTTTTCAAAGTTGGAAAATATCTTAGTCATAAAGTTATAGTTTCACACTTCAAGCTTAGACTGGAATGTAATAAATGTAGTGTTGAAGAGTTTCACATTAGTTCTTAAGAGTGCCTTTCATCCCTACAATGAATGAATTCAAACACGGTTTGCAAATGCATGCAATTTTCATTACATTGTAATATAAAAGACATGTCCCTGAGGATCGCTTTTTGTAAGGAATAAGTTAACTCATGAAGTCTTAAATGTCTGTAGAATTACTGCAATGTATTTATTTCAATTTCGGATTTTAAACACCCCCCCACCCCGACCACAATACATTGTTAGGAAATATCCCCCTGCCAGCTGTTGCGTAACTTAAGTAAAGTCCCGCACCGCGGACAAAACTGTTCTTGGCTCCCGGATTAGGACATCGAAAACGATTTCACGAATCGTTCCTCGCCTTCTTCGCCTTGCTCGCGTGCCTTGTTCAGCCCGTGAATATGTTCGAATATCAGAGGAGCGAGTTCGCGGGACAGTTCGACCCTGTTCACCACAGAAATTCACTTGCGTTGAACAGTAGAGCGGTGGACCCATCAGTTTCTCCTAGCCTGGAAGCTAGGAAACAGTTGGTCCACGCTAAGAAGTCCCCGTGATCTTTTTAATGGATATTCTGTACAATGCAAGCGTATTGGGTTCTACCGCGAATTCATGCCCGTTATGTAGCAACGCTTTGAATTTCATACATTTCCAGTCGAAATGTATTACATTTTCAACAAAATAGTTGAATTTTCAATAAAAAAAAGATTTTCTGCCAAAATCGAAGAATTTTCAAACTTAGAATGGAATGTTCAAGCCGATAAGTGGAATATTTGAAAAAACTTTTGACATGAAAATTCAGAAAGATGAATTTTCCATCAAGAAGTTATGTTTCAACCAAAACATATGATTTTTAAACCAAATGTTTTACCGAAGAGATGAATGCTCAAACGAACCTTGCGAAAAAGTATCATTCGAAAATTATTATTATTATTATTACTATGATATAACATTGTTCCGATAATGAATTTCTCATAATTTCTTCGCGATTGTTTTGTTCCTATAATTCCTGTAATGAAGAAAAAATTATAGGAAATTGTTTGTAGGAAAATCATAAGTAGTTAAACTTTGAACCAAAGAAATGAATCTGCAATCAAAAAAATGAATCTTTACCAGCGTAGTACAATTTAAAAAAAAATGTAAATTCTTTAGAATAAAAATAATAGTTTAAACGTTTGGACGGAAAATGTTTTAATGTTTTGAACCAAATGTTTTACCGAAGAGATGAATGTTTAACCGGAACCTTGTGAAAAAGTATCATTCAATAATAATAATAATTATTATTATTACTATGATATAATGATGTCCAGATAATGAATTTCTCATAGTTTCTTCGCGATTGTTTTGTTCTAATAATTCCTATAATGACGAAAAAATTGTAGGAATTTATTTGTAGGAAAATCAACGTAGTTAAACTTTGAACCAAAGAAATGAATCTGCAACAAAAAAAAATGAATCTTTACCAGCGTAGTACAATTTTCAAAAAAAAAAAAAAGTAAATTCTTTAGAATAAATATAATAGTTTAAACGTTTCGACGGAAAATGTTTTAATTTGCAATCAACAGCAGCATAATTCATCCAACAACGACCAATTGTTAACGAAGTAGTTGAATCTTCACCAAAAACAGATTAATTTCTAGTCAAACAGTTCCACTTTTAATCAAAAAGATGCAATTTTTTCACCAACGAAGGTAAATTGTAACCCAAAAAACGGCTTTTCCCACAAATGAATGACTTTTCAACTATAGAGATGAATTTTTAAGGAAGTACTGTACATTTTAAACAAGTGATTGAATTTTCAACCTTAAAAGATGAATTCTCATCAAAAATTATCATACTTGATAGTGAAACCGAAAAAGATTTAATATTACATTAAACCCAATTAAATTCAACCAAAAAAGTCAAGTTTTATACATGAAATTTCAACGAAATAGTTGTATTGTCAGTTGAAAAAATGAAATTTAAATGAAAGTAAATGTAAATAAAAAATTTAATTTCCAACCATAGAAGCTAATATTTCATTAAAAAATTAATTTTTAAGAACGTAGTTCAACTTTCAACCACGTAGTTTAATGTTCAACCAAAAAATGAATTCTGAACAAGATCTCTAATACTGGCAATATTAAAAAAAAATTGCAATTGTAAATCAAGAACAGTAAACTTCACCCAAAAACTAAGAATATGAACCAAAGTATTAGAATTTTTAACGGAATAGATTACTAATAGTAATCCTAAGAAGATTAATTTTTTACCAAAAAAGATGTAGTTGCAAAAACACAAGGTGAATTCTTAAACAAAACAGATTGATTTTCAAGGAAACAGTTTCATTTGTAAGAAAAAATATGGGATTTTCACAAAAAGATGTGAATTTGACAACAAAAAAGACGATTTTTTAACCGAATTTAAATTTCCAACCAAGAAAGATTTCTCAGTAATGTGAGAAAACAAATGTAACCAAGTTGTTCAATTTGCAAGGAAAAAAATGTATTGTCAATAAAAAATAGTATAGTTGTTATTCCAACCCACAAAGACAACAAATTTTTTATTTCAAATAAAAAAAAGTTGCGTTCCAAAAAAAGAGTAATTTTCAAAAATTCAAACAGTTGAATTTTCGTGTAAAAAAATAACTGTTAATGACAACAAAAACACATTTTCAGCAATTTATATTCCTTAACTAAGGAGATGAATCTTGAACAGGTGGAATTACTTTTTAAGCAAGTACTGAAAACTTTCAATAATGATGTATGTATTTTTAATCTAAAAGATGAATTGTCAGGGAAAAATATAATATAGGTGACATGTCAGACAAACAACATTTTGATTTTGAATGAGAAATAGTCAAATTCAACCAAAAAGGAGACATCTCCAAAAAAACGGTTCAATTTTCAACCAAATAGTAGAATTTTGCACCAAAATAGATGCATTTTTCACCATAAATATAATAATAGCATTCTCAACCAAATAAGAAGACCATGAGTGCAATATCATTACTTGAAACATTTTGAAAGAAAAACAATTTTCAACAGCCAAAATAACTAAAAGTGGTGAGCCGACGATCCGAGTGCACCGGGTCGCGCACCAGGTAGTTTAGCACATATTCTACGAGAACCTTTTAACAATTCAAATTGTACCAACATCCAAAATAACTAACAGTGGTGAGCCGACGATCCGAGTGCACCGGGTCGCGCACCAGGTAGTTTAGCACATATTCTACAAGAATATTTTAACAATTCAAATTGTGCCAACATCCAAAATAACTAACAGTGGTGAGCCGACGATCCGGGTGCACCGGGTCGAGCACCAGGTAGTTTAAGACGTCATCTGCGAGAACTTTTTCAAAACTTAAATTGTGGCAACAGTCCAAATAACTACCAGTGGTGAGTCGATGATAAGCATAAAGCGATCTCATCGACGTTGGGCGAGCTGTGTTTATTTGAACTCGAGATGTTTGTTTTCATAAGAAGCTTAGGGGAAGTCTATGCATGTACACTTCGGTATATATACGATTCCTTGGACTCATTTTTTAACATATTTAATATTTTATTCGTATTTTGAAAAATTCATTTTCGATTAGTCATAGTTCATTTATATTTCAAAATGTTTGAAAATTTCCGAATTTTGAGTACCGTTAATATTTTTTAATTAAAGCTTTTGACATTTCGGAAAATTTGTGTTTGGATTTTTTATAATAAATTTTGTTACTTTTTTCTTTAAAAAACAAATTTTAAATATTACGCAATTGAAAATATGATTTCATTCATTTCAATACTTAGTTTTCATTTCAATCCAGTTCTATCCAGATTTAGGCTTGGACTCGTAGATTCGAAAGGCGATATCTTTCAGATTACTTTTTTCTATGATGCTAAGAAAAGTCTTTCTGATGACTATTTTCTATGTTGCTTATGTAAATTCACAAGAACGATTAATTATTGAAACAGTTTCCATAAACGAATAAGCTCAATTTGTTTACGGAATCAACCAAGAATGTCTTTCCGATGACTCTTTTCTATGTTGTTTGTAAATTTACAAGAATTAATGATAATTCAAACAATTTTCATACAGAAATTTAACGTTTGTCTATTTTTTAACAAATAGGTAGAGTTTGGCTATTTCTTAACAAATATGCTGAATTTTTTTACAGAATTAGCTAAGAATATCTTTCCAATGACTTTTTTGTAGGATGATTTGCAAATTTTCAAGAATTATTAATTATTTAAACAATCTTCATCAACAAATTAAGAACCAGGTCATTTTTCAACGAATAGGATCAATTAGTTTAGGGAATCAAGAAAGAATGTATTCCCAATAAATCTTTTCTACGATATTTTGCAAATATACAATAATTAATCATTATTTTAATAATTTTCCTGAACATATTCAGAGTTTATCTATTTTTCAAGCAATAGGCAGAATTTGTTTACGGAGTCTCTTTTCTTTGTTGTTCTGTAAATTTACAAGAATTAATAATTAATTTGAATAATTTTCAAACAGAAATTTAAAGTTTGCCTATTTTTTAACAAATAGGTAGAGTTTGGCTATTTCTTAACAAATATGCTAAATTTTTTTTACAGAATTAGCTAAGAATATCTTTCCAATGACGTTTTTGTATGATGATTTGCAAATGTTCAATAATTATTAATTATTTAAACAATTTTCATGAACAAATTAAGAACCCGGTCATTTTTCAACGAATAGGATCAATTAGTTTAGGGAATCAAGAAAGAATGTATTCCCAATAAATGTTTTCTACGATACTTTGCAAATATACAATAATTATTAATTATTTTAACAATTTTTCTAAACAAATTCAGAGTTTGTCTATTTTTCAAGGAATAGGCCGAATTTGTTTACGGAGTCTCTTTTCTATGTTGCTTTGTAAATTTACAAGAATTAATAATAATTTAAACAATTTTCATACAGAAATTTAAAGTTTGCCTATTTTTTAACAAATAGGTAGAGTTTGACTATTTTTTAACAAATATGCTAAATTTTCTTACAGAATTAGTTAAGAATATCTTTCGAATTACTTTTTTGTATGATGGTTTGCAAATTTATAAGAATTATTCATTATTTAAACAATGTTCATAAACAAATTAAGAACATGGTCATTTTTCAACGTATATGATCAATTAGTTTAGGGAATCAAGAAAGAATGTATTCCCAATAAATCTTTTCTACGATACTTTGCAAATATACAATAATAAATCATTATTTTAACAATTTTCATAAACATATTTAGAGTATGTCTATTTTTCAAGGAATGCTGCTTTGTAAATTTACAAGGATTCTTATTTGTAATATCATTATTTTTAACGAATTGGCTCAATTTTCTTACAGAACCAAAAAGAATGTATTAAAAATAAGTCTTTCCTATGTTACTTTGCAAATTTACAATAATTGTTATTTATTTTAACAATTTTCATAAACATATTCAGAGTTTGGCTGTTTTTCAACGAGTAGGCTCAATTTGTTTACGAATTCAACTAAGAATATCTTTCCGATGACTGTTATCTATGTTGCTTTGTAAATTTACAATAATTTCCAATTATTTAAACAACTTCAACTAAAAAACTGAGAGTTTTGCTATTTTTTAACGAATAGGCTCCATTTTTTATAGAATTAAGTAAGAATATCTTTCCGGTGACATTTTTCTATAATGCTCTACAAATTTCAAAGAATTAATTATTATTTAAACAATGTTGATAAACAAATTAAGAGTTTGACCATTTTTCAACGAGTAGGCTCAATTTGTTTACGGAATCAATAAAAAACGTTTTTCAAATAACTCTTTAGTATGTATGATACTTTGAAAATTTACAGTAATTATTAATTATTCAAACATGTTTATCAAAATATCCAGAATTTAGCTATTCTTCGAGGAATAGGCACAATTTGTTCACGGAGTCAACTAAGTATGTCTTTCCGAAGACTCTTTTTCTAGGTTGCTTCACAAATTCATATTTTGGCTATTTTCAACGAATAGGCTAAGGGTTTTTATACAATTAACCAAAAATATCTTTCCGATTACTTTTTTTCTATAATGCTATGAAAAGTCTTTCTGATGACTCTTATCTATGTTGCTGTGTAAATTTACAAGAATGAATAATAATTCAAACAATTTTCGATAAAAAATTAAGAGTTTGGCTATTTTTTAACAAATAGGCTACATTTTTTTACAGAATTAACTAAGAATATCATTCCGATGACTTTTTTGTATGATGCTTTGCCAATTTCCAAGAATTATAAATTATTTAAACAATTTTCATAAACAAATTGAGACCTTGGCCTTTTTTCAACGAATAGGATAAATTAGTTCAGGGTATGAAGAAAGAATGTAATTCGAATAACTACTTTCTACGATACTTTTCAAATATACAATAATTATTAATTATTTCAACAATTTTCATAAACATATTCAGAGTTTGGCTATTTTTCAAGGAATAGGTACAGTTTGTTTACAAAGTTACTACTAATGTCTTTCTGATGACACTTTTCTATGTTGCTTCGTAAATTCACAATAATTATTAATAATTTAAACAATTTGCATAAAGAAATTCAGAATGTGGCTATTTTTCACCGAATAGGCTCAATTTCGTTTACAGAATCAACTAAGAATATCCTTCCGATGACTCTTTTCTATGTTGCTTCATAAATTTACAAAAATTATTAATTATTTGAACAATTTTGATTAAAAAATTAAGAGTTTGGCTATTTCTCAACGAATAGGCTCAATTTTCTAGAGAATTAAGTAAGAATATCTTTCGGATTACTTTTTTCTATGATACTAAGAAATGTCTTTCTGATGACTATTTTCTATGTTGCTTATGTACATTCACAAGAATGATTAATTATTTAAACAATTTCCATAAACGAATAAGCTCAATTTGTTTACAGATTCAACTAAGAATGTCTCTCCGATGACTCTTTTCTATGTTGTTTTGTAAATTTACAAGAATTAATAATAATTTAAACAATTTGCATACAGAAATTTAAAGTTTGACTATTTTTTAACAAATAGGTAGAGTTTGGCAATTTTTTAACAAATATGCTAAATTTGTTTACAGAATTAGCTAAGAATATCTTTCCAATGACTTTTTTGTATCATGCTTTGCAAATTTTCAAGAATTATTAATTATTTAAACAATTTTCATAAAAAAAGTAAGAGCCCGGTCATTTTCCAGCGAATAGGATCAATTAGTTTAGGGAATCAAGAAAGAATGTATTTCCAATAAATCTTTTCTACGATACTTTGCAAATATACAATAATTATTAAGTATTTTAACAATTTTCCTAAACATATTATCATTACTTTTAACGAATTGGCTCCGTTTGTTCACAGAACCAAAAAGAATGTATTAAAAATAAGTCTTCCCTATGTTACTTTGAAAATTTACAATAATTGTTAATTATTTAAACAATTTTCATAAACATATTCAGAGTTTGGCTGTTTTTCAACGAATAGGCTCAGTTTGTTTACGAATTCAACTAAGAATATCTTTACGATGACTGTTATCTATGTTGCTTTGTAAATTTACAATAATTTTCAATTATTTGAACAATTTCAATGAAAAAACTGAGATTTTGGCTATTTTCTAACTAATAGGCTCCATTTTTTATAGAATTAAGTAAGAATATCTTTCCAGTGACTTTTTGCTATAATGCTCTGCAAATTTCAAAGAATGAATCATTATTTAAACAATTTTGATAAACAAATCAAGAGTTTGGCTATTTTTTGAAGAATAGGCTCAATTTGTTTGCGGAATCAATAAAGAATGTTTTTTAAATATCTATTTCCTATGATACTTTAAAAATTTATAATAATTATGAATTATTTAAACAATTTTCATAAACACATTCAGAACAATTTGTTTACGGAGTCAACTAAGATTGTCTTTCCGATGTCTCTTTACTATGTTTTGTAAATTTACAACAATTATTAATTATTTAAACAATTTCGATTACAAAATTTAGAGTTTGGCCATTTTTCAAAGAATAGGCTCAATTTTTTTTTTAAATTAGATAAGAATATCTTTCCGGTGACATTTTTCTATAATGCGCTGCAAATTTCAAAGAATTAATTATTATTTAAACAATGCTGATAAACAAATTAAGAGTTTGACCATTTTTCAATGAGTAGGCTGAATTTGTTTACGGAATCAATAAAAAATGTTTTTCGGATAACTCTTTCCTATGTATAATACTTTGAAAATTTACAATAATTATTAATTATTTAAACATGTTTATCAAAATATCCAGAGTTTAGCTATTTTTCAAGGAATAGGCACAATTTGTTTACGGAGTCCATTAAGTATGTCTTTCCGAAGACTCTTTTTGTATGTTTCTTTACAAATTCAGATTTTGGCTATTTTCAACGAATAGGCTAAATTTTTTTATAGAATTAACCAAGAACATCTTTCCGATTACTTTTTTTCTATAATGCTATGCAAAGTCTTTCTGATGACTCTTTTCTATGTTGCTTTGTAAATTTATAAGAAAGAATAATAATTTAAACAATTTTCATTAAAAAATTTAGAGTTTGGCTATTTTTTAACAAATAGGCTACACTTTTTTAACAGAATTAACTAAGAATATCATTCCGATGACTTTTTTGTATGATGCTTTGCAAATTTCCAAGAATTATTATTTACTTAAACAATTTTCATAAACAAATTATGAGCTTGGCCTTTTCTCAACGAATAGGATAAATTAGTTCAGGGTATCAAGAAAGAATGTGAATCGAATAACCATTTTTTACGATACTTTGCAAATATACAATAATTATTAATTATTTCAACAATTTTCATAAGCATATTCAGATTTTGGCTATGTTTCAAAGAATAGGCACAATTTGTTTACGGAGTCAACTAAGAATATCTTTCCGATGACTCTTTTCTATGTTGCTTTGTAAATTTACAATAATTATTAACAATTTAAACAATTTTCATACAAAATTCAGAATTTGGCCATTTTTCAACGAATAGGCTCAATTTTTTTGCAGAATTAACCAAGAATATCTTTCCGATGACTTTTTCTATGGTGCTTTGCAAATTTACAATAATTAATAATTATTTCAACAAATTAAGAGTTCAGTCATTTTTCAATTAATGGGCTCAGTTTGTTTACGGGATCACCAAGAATGTATTTCCAATAACTCTTTTCTACGGTACTTTGCAAATTTACAATAATTACTATTTATTCAAACAATTTTTATAAATATATTCAGAGTTTGGCTGTTTTTCAAGAAGCAGGCTCAATTTTAACAGAATTAAATAAGAATATATTTCAGATGCCTTTTTTCTGTATTGTTTTGAAAATTTACAAGATTTATTAATTATTTGAACAATTTTCATTACAAAATTAAGAGTTTGGCTATTTCTGAAAGAATAGGCCCAATTTGTTTCCAGAATGAACAAAGAATGTATTTTCAATAACTATTTTCTACGATACTTTGCACATTTACAATAATTATTAATACGGCCATACCACGCTGAAAAACCCAGTTCTCGCCAGATCACTGAAGTTAAGCAGCGTTGGACGCGGTTAATACTTGGATGGGTGACCATTCAAGAATGCTGACATGAGTGCTGTTGGCACAACGTGGGTGTGGTAAGCCCACCCTTGTAGTTATTTATAACTACAAGAAAAACCTAGAAACACTACCCGA
>CAKNYM010052333.1:612144-629384 GCA_932195095.1 Andricus curvator | reverse complement strand
ACTGACGTTAGAGCTGGACTCTCCACTATACGGTGAATCACTACTTGACTTGGACATGATTTCAACTCGCAAAACAAATTTCGCGCATAAAGGTGGTAGTTGGGTGTACAATCTAAACATGAACAATACAAACAATAAAGTAGCCTCGGACTGGACTGAAACTTTGATTGACTAAATGCATACACACGGTAAACGTAAAGTTTGAGTTTCAGGCGATGAATGGAGACTGGGTGTTTGTAATGCTAGAGGAGTGAATGATCTTAAAGTAAGAGAACTACGAGAAACTATGCATGCTAGGAAACTAGATATTTTATGTGTACCTGAGACAAAGAAAAAGGGATGCGAAAGTAGAAACATAGAAAATGGGGTGTTGAAAAGCGGTTTTGAAATATGGTTAGGAGTAGATAGGGAATCACATGGTAGTCAAGGGGTCGGTGTGATTATGAATGAGAAAGCAAGATATATGTTCCAAAAACGACTTAAATACTTCTTTTCTCCCCTTTTCAGATAGTTGGAAAAAAATCTTTCTGATTGTAGGATTTATTATAAAGATACGGAAATATACGCTAAAGTAAAGGAATTACCTTCTTCATTTTAATTCAAATACAACTTTAGTCATTTTTATCTGAAGAAGATTGAACGTAACATATGGTCGTTGCGAACTTTTGGGTTTCTATTATACGATGAACAGAAACGAGCGTGAAGCGCGAGGTTCACATGATGATCAAACGAAATATCGAGCGCGAAGCGCGAGTGTCGTGATGAGAATGTGTTCCTTAAGGTCGATAGAACCTTAAGTAAATTAGTTCTTCTTTTTATGTAAAACTGACATAATTAAACCAAAAGCAGGTCATAACGATGAAGCTTTAAGAGAGTATTAGCCCGCGAAGCGTGCACTAGCGAGGACACGAAGTGTGAAAACCTAGACGACAAATGTGTCCGAGCGCGCAGCGCGAGGTGAATACATTATCGAGCGCGAAGCGCGAGATAAACATATAATCGAGCGCGAAGCGCGAGATGAATACCCAATCGAGCGCGAAGCGCGAGATCCAACAGGTGCGCGCCCTAGGCGCGCTGAAACTTGCGAGCGAAGCGAGCCGCGCGCGAAGCGCGCTATGAGAATGTGCCCGCGAAGCGGGCGGATTTTTTTCTTTAATTTAATTCATTTTTTGCTTTTTTCACAGGCTTACTGTAGCTACCCATCGTTTGTACTTTATCAAACGGTCAGAATTTTTGATGACATGTTGGACTCAAAAAGAATAGAAACTGACCAATTGCAGTTAGTGGCTTTAACTGCTTTGTGGATTTCTCTAAAAAGATTGCACATTCTTTCAAATGTTCCAACTGTATGTTAAATAATATTTGTATCCTAATTGAGATAATGATTAAAACGACATATTTTATTTATTTTATTTTTAACAGGCAGAAACACTTCTATCTTTCACCAAAAATGGATACGATGAAGCGGAACTCCACAAATGTGAGACGGATATTATGAAAACTTTGAAATTTGAAATTTCTTATATAGACCCATTTTCGATTCTGGCATACTACTTCATAAACATTAATAATCCATTCGTACAAGTGACTCGAACAGATATGATGTACTACTTTGGATGTTACATGGTATGTAAAAATATAATGATTTTACCAGACCTACGCGATTGTATAGGATCTCGAAGAACTTTCAAGATTTAAAAAATTTCAATAGATTTCAAAGAATTTGAACGATTTTATGATATTTTACAAGATTCCAAGAAATTTCAAAATTGCAGAAACTTCAAGGGATTTTAAGAGGGTATCAAAAATATCAAAGGATTTGAAATATTTCAAGGAATTTAGGGGAATTTCAGAAAATTTCTAGAGAACTTTGGGGATTAAATGGAATGGAAGGAAATTTTTTTAAACTGCTAGGGATTTCGTTAGATTTTATGGGGCCTCGCAGAATTTCACAGATTTAAACATTTTTAAAGTAAATTTAAAAAAAATTAATGGTTTCAAGATACTCTACAGAATTTTACCAGATTTAAGGGATTCTACCAATTTCAAGAGATTTTTAAAAATATAGTGTATTTTAAAAAATTCCGAGGAATTTTAAGAGACTTGAAATTATTTTTGAAAATGTATGCTACTTTTGACACTATTCTGAATTTCTAAAATTAATCAGAGACCTGTACGAGTAACGTATCTAAATATTATGTTTGTTCGTTCTGTGTTTTATTTTAGAGGTTTATAAAAAAATCGAAGAAAAAATGAAGGGTTGCAGTACAAAAATAGATAACCAACATTTTCCGAAATTGGGCTTTTTGCATAAAAAATTCTTAAAAATCTAATACATATTTTGTTAAAAGGATCTGTTTAAATTCTCATTTTTTATATGGTAAAATAAAAATATTGGTGATTCAAAACCAGATAGGTGACTCAGTACTTGTCTCCCATCTTCTTCTTCTTTTTTTTTAAATTTCTTAACCTCTTACCTTTTTTTTAAACCTTTTTCTGCCCATATTTCTCTTCCTCAAAGTTTTTCAATACAATACAATAATAAAACACTTCTTTTTTCAAAGAAGTTCTTAAATAAAACTATTTACCACTTTTTTCAGCACTAAGGTACCAATCAAACTCCAACCTAAAACTTTTATACGGTTTTTTTACTTAACTTTTTGCCGTGCAATCAGAAATGATATTTCTTTAAATAATTATTATTTATTTATAAATAAACATATACCTTTCTTCTCTTTATACATTTTCAGCGAAAAATCGTATGTTACAGTGCGATGCCGTCACACTAAATCTTTATTTTCCCGGAACAGAATTTTTTTTTTAATACAAACTTTTTTATTCTTATTCAGCTTCCCCATATCTCGGGAGCAAGTTTTCATTGTTTTTTATATTGAAAAAAAGATTTTCAGTCGCGATCCAAATACGATTTTCAAAACCCATGAAATTTGAACATTCAAATTCTTGAATGATTTACTCGGACTTGGTTAACTTTTTCTAATCAAACTCATCTTCTCTCAATTTAGCAACATAACATCTCCGAAGCAAGTTTTTATTTTTTGTTTAAACTGAAAATTGCACTTTTTATCTTCATTCGCTACCATTTTACAAAATGTTATTTCGCTCTCTTAAAAAATTCCTATTTTGTTGGTTACCCAGTTCTGTACTGCAACCCTCCAAATGTCGACTTAAAAGTTGCGGTGGTGGGGGGGGGGGTGACGTTCATTAGGATTGTCCAATTTTATTCTCGAATTTTCGTGCATATCGCCCACAAACTTGCTCAAGGCGAGATTCGAGGCAATCTTCTAGACACGATTCGAAACAAGATTCTACACGAGACTCGAGACGAGACTCGAGACGAGATTCGAGGTGATACTCGAGACACCATTCGAATCCACAAAAAGAAACATGTGTTTTTTTAAATAATGTTTAGAGGTTCCGCCAAGCCCCATGAAGTTCAACAAGTATTTCCCATAAGAAAAAAAAGACGTTTTTGTCAATTTTATTCAGAATCGTCAATATTAGGTGAATCAAGTAAAACATAACATTTGTCTTCACAATTAGCCATAGAATACAAATTAATAATTACTTTTCAAATATCACCCCCCATAAGTCTGTTTTAGGGGGTCCCAAAAAACCCCATAAGTGAAAAATTGGGTTTCGCGAGCTTTTGGGGCTAATTATTATTATTTTTTTCTTTTTTTTTAATACAAGTTGTTTCCAGTATATAAAGTATTACTTTATATTGATCATTAGATGTTTACATAACTTGTTTAAGCAATTTTTGTTTATGGCATTTTTCTCTTAAAATAGAATTGGAAAGTCGCGGTTTTTTCGAATTTTTTACCTTTGTTCAACTTTTCAGTTATAGCGAGACAATAATCAAATTAATTTAACATGAATAATTTTTTAAACTATTTTTTATTATTTATAACAATATTCTCCTAGAATAATACTGCTTTTTTTAATTTCCCTCTTTTTGTCCACTTTTCAATTAGAGTGAGGTTATAATTAATTCAAGTTTACAAACATGTTTATTTAAGCAATTCATTATTATTTTTAATAATTTTCTCTTTGAATAATGGTAGAAAGTTGCGGTTTTTCGGAAATATTCAACTCTTGTCCCACTTTTCACTTACAGCGAGGTAATGATTAATGCAATTTAGCAAACATAATTGTTTAAACAAATTATTACCTATTCATTATAACTATCTTCTCTTATAGTAATGCTAAATATTTGCGGTTTTTTCTGAAAGTTTTCACTTTTTCTCAACTTTTTACTTATAGCGAGATTCAACAAACATAATTTTTCAAACAAATTATTATTGTTTATAACTATGTTTTCCTATAGTAAGTCTAGACAGGTGTAGTTTTTTTGAAATTTCTCGCTTTTTGTGAACTTTTCACTTAGAGCGAGGTAATAATTGATCCAAGTTAACAAAATAATTGT
The DNA here is from genome assembly GCA_932195095.1 of Andricus curvator. Lineage (NCBI taxonomy): Eukaryota > Metazoa > Arthropoda > Insecta > Hymenoptera > Cynipidae > Andricus > Andricus curvator. The sequence continues at coordinate 624,937 of CAKNYM010052333.1, read as the reverse complement.
TTAAGCAAATTCTTATTATTTATAACTATCTTCCCCTATAGTAATCCTAGATAGTTGCGGTTTTTTCTAAAATTTTAAATCTTTTAATGCACTTTTTACTTAGTGAGATAATAATTAATGCAAGTTAACAAACATAATTGTGTGAATAATTTATTATTGTTTATAACTATCTTCTCTTAATGCTCTTAATTCATCTTTTCTTGACTTCCTAGTTGGTAACAAATAATAAATATTAAAATTAATATATTCATTTAAAAGGAGGCTCTAAGGAACTACTTCAAGGAAAATTTACATTTAATACGATCCATATAGAAAATATGAAGAATGTTTCAAGTATTTGTTTTATTTCACAAAAAAATATTCACAAAAAAGAAAGAGATGGTTAAAAAATGATTCTATCTAATGTTTATTTATTATTTGTTCATTACTAAAAAGCTAAAGCAATGTTAAAAATTTCAGAAAAAACCGCAAGTATCTATTTAATATAGGAGAAAATAGTTATAAACTATAATTTCTTTAAACAATTATAATTCTTAACAATATAATTATTATTATAAGTGAAAAGCGGACAAAAAGTTGAATATTTCAGAAACAAACGCAACTTTGTAGCTCTGTTCAGATAGAAGGTTATCACAAGTAATAATAAATTGTTCAAAAAATTACGTTTTGTAACTTAAATTATGTATTACCCCACTCTAATTGAAAAGTTGAAAATAGGTTGAAAAATTTGGAAAACCCCACGATTTTCTAACAATTATTCAAGAAAAGATATTTATGAACAATAATTAATTGTTTAAACAATTATTATTATCAACTTGCAATAAATATCACCTCACTGAGTGTAAAGTGGACACAAAGTTAAAAATTTCAGAGAAAACCGCAAGTTTCTAGCATTAATATAGGAGAAGATATATATAAACAATAGTAATTTGTTTAAATAACTATGTTTACTAAACTGCACTAATTATCACCTTACCTTAAATGAAAAATAGACCAAAAATTGGAAATTTTAGAAAAACCCACAGCTTTCTAGCATTATTCAAAGAGAATATTGATAAAAGTAATAATAAATTGTTTAAACAATTTTTTTTGTTAACTTGAATTCATTATTACCTCACTATAATTGAAAAGTTGAAAATAAATTCAAAAATTTGGAAAACCCCGCGACTTTCTAACAATTATCTAAGAGAAGATTAGATTAATGATTACAATTAATTACAATTAAATTAATAATTACAATAATGATTTGTTTAAACAATTATTTCCACTAAATTTCACTAATTATCACCTCACTCTAAGTAAAAAGTGGACAAAGTGTTGAATATTAAAAAAAATGCAACTTTCTACCACTATTTAAAGAGAATATTTGAATATTATTAAAAGTCATAATAAATTGTTTAAACAATTCATATAAACACCAAAGTATCAGTTAAGGTAGTATTTCATGTATTAGAATCAATTTGTAATAAAAAACGTGAACAAATCATAATTATCGCCAAAAACTCGCAAAACCCAATTTTTCACCTATGGGGTTTTTGTTGGGACATCATAAAACAGACTTATAGGGGTGATATTTAAAAAGCAATTTATTATTTGTATTCTATAGCTAATTTTGAAGAGAAATCTTAAGTTTTCACTCGATTCACCTAATGTTGACGATACTGAATAAAATTTACAAAAACGTATATTTTTCTTATGGAAAATGTGATAAACTTCATGGGGCTTACGGAACCTCTAAATATATATTTAAAAAAATGCATTTATTTTTGTGTGGATTCGAACAAATGTAGGGGCGATATGCATGAAAATTCAAAACAAAAAGTTGAGTCTAAATAAATGTTCTGATAAATAAAGAATTGTTTAAATTTTCAGATTGATGTATCACTGCTGAGTGCAAGTTTATGTAATGTGCCAACAATTGTCATTATAGCAGCAGCAGCCGAAATGGCATTATTTATTGCATTGGCGCCTGAGGATGAATTAAAATTTCCTGACTGGCAATTTTATAGAGGGTGCTTGCCAAAAATTTCTTTCAAAGGGAGAGAGTAAGTTTTTTTTTAATCAACATTATTACATTTCTTAACTGGTCCGAGGGGCTTAGCGACTAATTATTTTGATGTACATCTGAATTCAAGAATTTTTTTTTAATCTTTTTAAATTTTCTTTAAATCTTAATTTTTTTAAATGAAAAAGCATTTGCAATTTTTGCATGAATCTTAAGAAAAATTTTTTATTCTCTTGAAAATTTCAAGACTCCTAAAAAACTTCTAAATTTTTCTGGAAATCTTCAAAAATCTCCATTTTGTATTAAATTATTTTTTTATCTTTTCCAAACTTCTAACCTTGTAAATATTATCTTTTAAAATTACTCAAATTTTTCCTACAACTTTTTTTAATTCTGCATAAACTTTAAACCTTCTAAATATTTTTTAAAATGATTAGAATTTGTCCTACAATTTTTTTTAATTCTTTAAAATTTTACAAATTGCCTTAAAATATTCCAGATTCTTTTTTGACAATTTTGGAAATCTTTTCAAATCTTTTTAAGTATTCTCTTAAATGAATTTTTCAAATTGAAAAATCATTTTAAATTTTCCTATGAATCTAAAGAAATTTTATTCATTCTCTTGAAAACTTTCAAAATTCTTAAAAAGCTTATTTTTTCGAAATCTTCAAAAATCAACAAAAACCTTTTTGAAATCTTTGGAGGTTTTAAATCATTTTTAAATTAATTAAGTACTTCTAAATATCTATTAAAATTACTCGAAATTTTTCTAAAATTTTTTCACTCTGCAAAACTGAAAAAATTTTCGTTAAAATCTTCTACATTCTTTTTCAAATTTTGGCGAAAACATTTGAAATGGCCTGATTTTTTTCAAGTTTCTCTTAGAATTCATTTTTCAAAATACAAAATCATTTGAAAATTTCCCATGAATCTTTAAAAAAATTTTGTATTATATTGAAACTTTTCAAAATTCTTTTTCAAAACCATCAAAATTCTACATTTTGTTGAAAAAATTTTGAAATCTTTTCAATTTTCAAATTATTTTTGAATCCCTTTAAAACTTCTAAACCTTCTAAATATTTTGTACGCTGATTCGAATTGTACCTACATTTTTAAAATAAATCTGCATAAACTTTCTAAATATCTTTTAAAATGATAAGAATCTTTTTTTCAACGTTTTAGATATATTTTTAAATCTTTTTAAATATTATCTTCAAATTAATTTTTTTTAACAAAAAATCATTACAAATTTTTCCAGGAATGTAAAGAAAATGTTTTTATTCTTTCGCGAAACCTTTCGAAATTCTTAAAAATTCTTTCGAATTTTTGCGAAATCATTTGAAATGTTTTGATATGATTTTAAATTTTCCGATAAATCTTAAGAAAAATTTTATATTCTTTTGAAACCTTTCAAAATTCTTTTAAAAAACATCTACATTTTTCGAAACCTTTAAAAATCTACATTTTGTTTTACATTTTTTTTTAAATCTTTTCAAATTTCAAATTATTTTTGAATCCTTTAAAACTTCTAAATCCTCTACATATCTTTTATAATAATATAATGATTCTTCTAACTTTCTAAATATCTTTTGAAATTACTTCAATTTTTCCTAATTTTTTTTATTCTGCAAGATTTTACAAATTGCCCTAAAATTGTCCAGGTTCTTTTTTGATAATTTTATAACCCATTAGAAAAGCTGATAAATTATTTTAAATATTCTCTAAAAATTAATTTTGAAAATAAAAAATCATTTTGAATTTAATCAAATAAAATTTTTTCATTCTCTTGAAACCTTTCAAAATTCTTTTAAAAGGATTCCTAATTTTTTTTTGAAACTTTCGAAAATCTTCATTTTTTAAATAAAATCTTTTCAAATTTTGCTTTAAAATCTTTTAAATTCTCTGCTAAAATTCTAGGAAATCTTTTTCAATTTTATCTTAGAATTCATTTTTCAAAATACAAAATCATTTGAAAATTTTCCATGAATCTTAAGAAAATTTTTGTATTATATGGAAACCTTTCAACATTTTTTTTCTGAACCTTCAAAATTCTACATTTTGTTGAAAAAATTTGGAAATCTTTTCAAATTTCAAATTATTTGTGAATCCTTTTAAAACTTGTAAACCTTCTAAACATTTTGTACGCTGATTTAAATTGTACCTACATTTTTAAATTAATTCTGCATAAACTTTCTAAATATCTTTTAAAATGATTCTTTCCTAAATTTTTTTGAAATTCTTTACTATCTTACGAATTGCCTTAAAATCTTCCAGACACTTTTATGACTATTTTGGACATATTTTTAAATCTTCTCAAATATCTTCTTCAAATTAATATTTTTAAACAAAAAATCATTACAAATTTTTCTAGGAATGTAAAGAAAATGTTTTATTACTTTGCGAAACCTTTCGAAATTCTTAAAACCCTTCTTTTTTTAAAATCTTTAAAAATCTACATTTAAAAAAATACTGAAATCTTTACAAGTTTTAAATCATTTTTGAATCATGTAAAAACTTCTAAATATCTCTTAAACTTACTCGACTTTTTCCTAAAATTTTGCTTTAAAATATTTTACATTCTTTTTCGAATTTTTGCGAAATCATTTGAAATGTTTTGAAATTATTTTAAATTTTCTCTTAAAAGATATTTTCCAAAATAAAAAAAACATTTAAAATTTGCCCATGATTCTTAAGAAAAATTTTGTATTCTTCAAAACTTTTAAATCTTCTGAATATTTTTTATAATGATTCGAATTTTTTCTATTTTTTTTCTATTCTGCATAATCTTCTAACTTTCTATATATCTTTTGAAATTACTTACATTTTTCCTCATTTTTTTTTTAATTCTGCAAAATTTTACAAATTTCCCTCAAATTGTACAGATTCTTTTTTGATAATTTTATAAACAATTAGAAAAGCTGATAAATTATTTTAAATATTCTCTAAAAATTAATTTTTCAAAATAAAAAATCTTTTTAAATTTTATTAGGAATCTAAAGAAAATTAATTCGTCCTCTTGAAACCTTTCAAAATTCTTTTAAAAATATTCTTAATTTTTTGTTAAACCTTCGAAAATCTACATTTTTTCAATAAAATATTTTCAAATTTTGAATTATTTTTGTATCGTTTCAAAACTTATAAAATTTTGAAATATTTTTTGAAATGATAAGAATTTTTCCTATTTTTTTTTCAAATCTGCCTGAATTTCTATACTTTCTAAACATCTTTTGAAATAAGTAGAATTTTTCCCAACATATTTTTTTTAATCTGCAAAATTAACAGAGTGGCCAAATTTAACAATTTTGCTCTAAAATCTGTTACATTCTCTGCTAAAATTCTAGGAAATCTTTCTCAATTTTATCTAAGAATTCATGTTTCAAAATACAAAATCATTTGAAAATTTACCATGAAGCTTAAGAAAATTTTTGTATTATATTGAAACCTTTCAAAAAAAATTTTCAGAACCTTCAAAATTCTACATTTTGTTGAAAAAATTTGGAAATCTTTTCAATTTTCAAATTATTTTTGAATCCTTTTAAATCTTGTAAACCTTCTAAATATTTTGTACGCTGATTTAAATTGTACCTACATTTCCAAATTAATTCTGCATAAACTTGCAAACTTTCTAAATATCTTTTTAAATGATTAGAATCTTTCATAATTTTTTTTTTTAATTCTTTAATATCTTACAAATTGCCTTAAAATCTTCTAGACTCTTTTTTGACGCTTTTGAACATATTTTTAAATCTTTTTAAATATTATGTTCAAATTAGTTTTTTCAAACAAAAAATCATTACAAATTTTTCTAGGAATGTAAAGAAAATGTTTTTATTCTTTTGCAAAACCTTTCGAAATTCTTAAAAAACTTTTTTTTTTCAAAATCTTTAAAAATCGACATTTTAAAAAATACTGAAATCTTTACAAGTTTTAAATCTTTTTTTAATCATGTAAAAACTTCTAAATATCTCTTAAACTTACTCGATTTTGTCCTAAAATTTTGCTTTAAAATATTTTACATTCTTTTTCGAATTTTTGTGAAATCATTTGAAATTTTTTGAAATTATTTTAAATTTTCTCTTAAAAGATATATTCCAAAATAATTTTTTTTTTAATTTTCCCATGAATTTCAAGAAAAATTGTGTATTCTTTTGAAACCTTTCAAAATTCTTTTAAAAATCATCTAAATGTTTTCTGAACCCTTCAAAAATCTACATTTTATTTTACATTTTTTAAAATCTTTTCAAATTTCAAATTACTTTTGAATCCTTTGAAACTTCTAAATCTTCTAAATATTTTTACAATGATTTGAATTTTTTCTAATTTTTTTTTAATTCTGCATAAACTTCTAACTTTATAAAGATCTTTTTAAATGATTCGATTTTTCCTAACATATTTTTTTGAATCTGCAAAATTAACAAAATTGCCTCAGAATCCTCCAGATTCTTTTTTGATGATTTTGGAAGTCTTTAGAAAAATTTATAAATTATTTGAAGTATTCTCTTATAATTAATTTTTCAAAATAAAAATAAACATTTCATTTTTTCCTAGGAATCTAAAAAAAATTTCTTCACTCTTTTAACTCGCCTCAAAACTTCTGAATATCTCCTAAACTTTCTCGAACTTTTTCTAAAATTTTGTAAGCTTGCAAAAGTGAAAAATTCTGCTTTGAAATCTTTAATATTCTTAATCGAACTTTTAGGAAATCTTCTTCAATTTTACCTTAGAATTCATGTTACAAAATAAAAATCATTAAAAATTTTCACATGAATTTTAATCAAATTTGCTTACTCTCTTGAAACCATTCAAAATTCTTAAAAACCATCTACATTTTTTTAGAAATCTTCCAAAATCTACATTTTGTTTAACATTTTTTGAAATGTTTTCCAAATTTAAAAAAATTGTTTAATCTTTACAAACTTTAATTTATTTTTGAATCTTTTCAAAACTTCTAAAAATCTTTTAAAATGACTCGATTTTTTCCTAAAACTGAAAAAAAATTCTTTCTAAACCTTCCAAAAATATCTTTTATGAGAAGGAAACATAAAATTAATTAATTTTATTACAGAATAGAGTTGGCTGCGATTGAAGAAACTCGAAAGAAGCTGATAAAACTGGCACTGCTCTCAAATAACCCTACCACGGATTATATATCGGTTTACAAAAAATATAAGCGTTCAAGATACGGACATATATCAGAAATTGTCATTGGAAGATTGTTAAAAGTTTCGCACCACGATTACGATTAGAAAGTGTTATATATTTAGAGGAAATTTGTCCGTAATCGATTTTTAATGTAAGACAATTTAATGTTTTTATTTTTACGTTATTACTTAGCAACACTCATATCGTTGTATTTATTATTTAATAGAAACTCGTTAAGATGAAACGGCTGTTTTTCTTTATGAAGTCCTCTTCACAACAAATTTTAGTTTCAGAAGAAAAGAATTTTTATATTGTATATTCTTAATTATGTAATCGACTTTGAGGAAATTTTTCTTTTGAATAACAATTTTAAATGATAGGAAAAATGAATTATTATTTCTACTGTCACTGGCCCATGTTAGTAGGTAACTTAATTTAATTTTTAATTTTCTCTTTATTTCACCAAAATAATCCAAAATTAATGTTTAACAAGATTTTAAGAACTTTTATACATAAAACAGGGTGGCCGCGAAACTTCATTTTTAAAATTCCCTGAATTCTTCTGATTTTACCTCGACTAATTTTTCATTTTCTCTGAGCATTAATATATTTTTTTAAATTCTAATCTTGTAACATTTTTGATATAGAATCTTTTATGAATGAAATACAGCAATTTTTAATTTAAATTTAAAAAAAAAATTTAATTTTTTCAAAATTTAAAAAAAACAGCGACTAATCTGCATTAATAATATGACTAATGTTCTTTTCAATTTAAAAAAATTCAAAAGAAATTTATGAAATTTATAAGAATTCCATATGCATTTTAAAGAATTCAGGGTCAGTTCGTAAGACTTTAAAACAATTCAAGTTAAATTCAAAAGCATTCAAATGAATTGGAAAGCATTTTTAAAAATCCAAAAAATTCCATTGATTTCAGTAAAATTGTAGTGAATTTAGAGGAATTTTAGGGAAATGAGAAGAATTCGACATTATTCATAAAAATTCAAGGTGAATTAAAAAAACTTCAAGTTAATTGAAAATAATTCAAAAATATGAACAAATATATTCAATTCAGTAAGTTTGAAATGAGTTTATAAAAATTCAATTGAATGAAAAAGAATTTGGTGAAATGCCTAAGAATTAAAGATGAGTTTTATAAGGCTTCAGGATTAATTAAATGAAAAATAAAATTTTTTTTCAAGAGTTCAGGATAAATTAATAAGAATTCAGGCTAAATTCCAAATGAATTCAAATTAATTACAAAAAGTATTTTAAAATCTCTTAATATCTCTCAATGTCTCTTAAAATCATTTAAATCCTGCGAAATCCGTCAATGCTTGTGAATAATTCTTGAAAATCCATTAAAATATTATAAAATCACATGCAATTCTATGAAATCCTATGATATTTCCTAAAATCCTGGAAAATTTATTAAAATCTCTTGGAATCTTTTAAAATATTTCAAATCCTATGGGCATAACATTTTCTTTTAATCCCTCAAAATCATTTAAAACCTTGGAAATAACTTGAAATTTTTTAAATCTCTTAAAAATGCCCTGGAATTTTTTTAAATACCCTTAAATATTCTAAAACTTTGATTTCCCTCTGAATTATTGAAATCAATCAAAAATTCCATGGAATCCTTCAAAATTCCCTAAAATTTTTTGAAATCCCTTGAAATTTTTTTAAAAACCCTAAAATTCTTTAAAATTCCTGGAAATTTTTTCGAATGCCCTACAATTTTTTTTTAATCGCTTCAAATTATTGAAATCAATTGAAAATTCTTTAAAATCTTTTTAAATATCCTAAAATTTTTTGAAATACTCAACTTTCTCTTAGAATTCATTTTCCAAATACAAAATCATTTGAAAATTTCCCATGAATCTTAAGAAAATCTTTGTATTATATTGAAACCTTTCAAAATTCTTTTTCAGAACATTCAAAATTGTAGGTTTTGTTAAAAAAATTTTGAAATCTTTTCAAATTATTTTTGAATCCTTTTAAAACTTCTAAACATTCTCATTATCTTTCAAAATGATTAGAATCTTTCCTAATTTTTTTTAAACTCTCTTAAATATTCTAAACACTTTGATTTCCCTCTGAATGATTAAAATCAATTAAAAATTCTATGGAATCCTTTAAAATTCCCTGAAATGTTTTGAGATCCCTTGAAATTTTTTAAAAAACCCTAAAATTCTTTAAAATTCCTGGGAATTTTGTAAATACCCTACGATTTTTAGTTTTTTTTTATCGCTTCAAATTATTGAAATCAATTGAAAATTCTTTGAAATCTTTTTAAATATCCTAACATTTTTTGAAACACCTTGAAATATTTCAACATTATTGAAACACTAGGAAATCTCTCAATTCTTGTTAATACATTCTTTGAAGATTTTTTTAAAATGTTGAGAGCTTTTAAATTCCTTAAAATCATTGAAATCCGTAAAAATCTTATAAAATCCTTTAGAATTTAAAAAATATCTTGACACCTTATAGGTCCTGTGAAAGCGTTCCATTTCTTCTGAAATTCTTGAAAACCGAATAAAATTTTTTTTTAATCGCTTATAATCGTTCAAATCTTTAAATTATTGAAATCAATTAAAAATTCCTTTCAAAAAACCATAAACTATTTCCTTTAAAATCTCTTGAAACTTTTTAAAGCTCTTGAAAATTCCTTGAAATATTCAAATTGTCCTAAAATATTTTAAATCCTTTGAAATCCCTTGAAATCTTTAAAATCCTTCCAATTACCTCCAAATTATTGAAATCTATTGAAAAATATCTATTAATCTTTTAAAATACCCTGAAATATTTCAAATTCCTTGAAATCTTTTGAAATCCCTTGAAATTTTTTAAAGCTCCTGCAAATTCCTTTGAATTTTATTAAATACCCTAAAATCTTTAAAATCCTTTCGAATTATTGAAATCTGTTAAAAATTTCTTGGAATCTTTCAAAATACTGTCAAATATTTAAAATCCTTTGAAATCTCTTGAAATCCCTCGAAAATTTATAAAGCTGTTCAAAATTCCTTGAAATTTTTAGAAATATCCTAAAATCTTTGAAATTCCTTCAAATTATTGAAATCTGTTAAAAAATATTTATCAATCTTTTGAAATACCCTAAAATATTTCAAATTGTTTGACATCTTTTTTAATCCCTTAAAACTTTTTAAAACACCTAACAACTGCTTTAAATTTTAAACATGCAAAAATCTTTAAAACCCTTTGAATTTTGAAATCCTTTAAAAATATTGAAATCTATTTAAAAAATCTTGGAATCTTTCAAAATACCATTAACTATTTAAAATCCTTAAAAATCAATTGTAATCCTGGAAACTTTTTAAACCTGTTAGAAATTTCTTGGAATTTAAAAAAAATACCCTAAAATCTCTGAAATCCCTTCAACTCATTGAAATGTATTAAAAATTTCTTTGAATCTTTTAAAATTCTCTCAAATATTTCAAATCCTTCGAAATGTTTTGAAATCCCAAAAAACTTTTTAAAGCTCTTCAAAATTTCTTAGAATTTTTTTAAATACCCTAAAACCAATCAAATCTTTTTAAATCCCTTCAAATTATTAAAATACCATTAAATATTTGAAATATTTTGAAATATTTTGAAATCCCTTGAAATTTTTAAAGCTCTTGAAAATTCCTTTGAGTTTTTAAAAATACCCTAAAATCTGTAAAAATCGTTCGAAATTCCTTCAAATGATTCCTTTGATTTCTTTTGTAATCCCTTGCAACTTTTTAAAGCTTATGAAAATTCCTTGGATTAAAAAAAAATACCCTAAAATCTTTGAAATCCCTTAAAATTATTCAAATCTATTAAAAATTTCTTGGAATCTTTTTACATCATAAAAATCCTTTCAAATCCCTTCAAATTATGGAAGACAATTAACAATTTTTTGGAATCTTTCAAGATGCCCTAAAATATTTCGAAACCCTTTGAAATCTCTTGAAGCTTTTTGAAGCTCTTCAAAACTCTTTTGAATTTTTTTAAATACCCTAAAATCTATCAAATCTTTTGGAATCCCTACAAATTATTGAAATCTATTAAAAATTCCTGGGAATCTTTTAAAATACCCTGTAAAATATTTCAAGTCCTATGAAATCTTTTGAAATCCATTGCAGCTTTTTAAAGCTCTTGTCAATTCCTTTGAATTTAAAAAAAAAAAAACTAAAATCTGTATAATCCTTGAGAATACCTTCAAATTATTGAAATCTATTCAAAATATCTTTCAATCTTTTAAAATACCCTTAAATATTTCAAATTCTTTGAAATCTTTTGAAATCCCTTGAAACTTTTTAAAACTCTTGACAATTTCTTTCAATTTTTTTAAATGCCCTAAAATCTTTCAAATACTTTTGTAATCCTTGAAACTTTTTAGAACTGTAGAAAATTTCTTCGAATTTTTAAAAATACCCTAAAACCTTTAAAATTTCTTGAAATTATTGAAATTCCTTTAAATTATTGAAATCTATTAAAAACTTTTTGGCATCTTTTAAAATACCCTAACATATATCAGATCCTTTGAAATCCCTTGAAACTTTTTAAAGCTCTTGAAAATTCCTTGAAATTTTTAAAAATACCCGAAAATCTTTTGTAATCCCTTCAAATTGCTGAAATCTATTAAAAATTTCTTGGAATTTTTTTCATTACCCTAAAATCTTTCAAATTTCTTGAAATTATTTAAATTCCTTCAAATTATTGAAATCTATTAAATTTTTCTTGGAATATTTTTATATTTTCTAAAATATTTCGAATACTTCGAAATCCTTTGAAATCCCTTGAAACTTTTTAAAGCTCTTGAAAATTCCTTGGATTTTCTTCAAATACCCTAAAACATTTAAAATCCTTTGAAATCAATTCAAATTATTTAAATATATTGAAAATTCCTTGGAATTTTTTTAAATACCCTAAAATTTTTAGAAATCCCTTCAAATTATTGAAATCTCTGTTAAAAATTCTTCGGAATCTTTTAAAATTACCTAAAATATTTCAAATATTTTGAAATCCCTTGAAACTTTTGAAGCTCTTAAAAATTCTTTTCAGTTTTTAAAAATACCCTAAAATCTATAAAAATCCTTCGAAATTCCTTAAAATTATTGAAAACTGTTAAAAATTTCTTAGAATCTTTCGAAATACCATAAAATATTTCAAATCTTTTGAAATCTTTTGTAACCCCTTAAACTTTTTAAAGCTCTTGAAAATTCCTTGGAATTTTTAAAAATACACACTTTTTTTTTAATTTCTTCAAATTATTGAAATCTAATTAAAGTTTCTTGGAATCTTTTAAACTTCTCTAAAATATTTCAAATCCTTCGAAATCCTTAGAAATCCCTTGAAACTTTTTAAAGTTCTTGAAAATTCCTTGGAATTTATAAAAATACCCTTAAATCTGTAAAATCTTTTGGAATCCCTTCAAATTACTGAAATGTATTAAACATTTTTTGGAATTTTTAAAAATACCCTAAAATCTTTGAAATTCCTTAAAATTATTGAAATCTATTTAAAGTTTCATGGAATCTTTTAAAATTCTCTAAAATATTTCGAATCCTTGGAAATCCTTAGAAACGCCTGGAAACTTTTTTAAGTTCTTGAAAATTCCTTGGAATTTATAAAAATACCCTAAAATCTGTAAAA
>CAKNYM010052333.1:593116-604913 GCA_932195095.1 Andricus curvator | reverse complement strand
GAAGTAGGGAAACTGAGGGGAAATGATTGGACGGAAAGTAGGGGGAGGAAGGCATGTGCAAGTAGGGGTAGTGAGTGGAAGGGAAGAAGGGAAATGAGAGTAAGGGGAGTGAGGGGAAATTGTGGGAGGGGAAGTGAGGGGAAATGATGGATAGGAAAGTAGTACAAGTGAGGAAAAATAATGGGAGGGGTAGTAAGGGGAAATTATGAGAGGAGAAGTAGGGAAAGTGAGGGGAAATGATGGGACGAAAAGTAGGGAGAGGGAGGAGAAATTATGGGGGGAGTAAGGGGTGTAGAAGTAGGGAAAATTAGTTTTGAGGAAAGTAGGACAAGTACGAGGAATAGGGTAAAAGATGGCAGAGGATGGACGGAAATAAGGGGTCGGGAAAGTAGTGGAAGCGAGGGGGCTGGTTGTTTAGTGAGTGTGAGTCAGTGAAGTAGGGGATGATGAATCTTAGCTGGGAAGTGAGGAGAGGGGAGAGTAGATGAGGAAGAATTTGTTGAATGGGGGGGAAGGATGAAGTGGGGGGTGTGGAAGTAGCGGGAGTAAAGGAAGAAAAGTATGGGAGGTCACTTTAATCCATCTCATTTTAGATTTTATGTAAAAAAAAGGAACATTTCATTAGTCTATGTATGAACTCTAGATATTAATCTATGTTATGAAAATGCTATTCACTGACAGATTTCATACTATATATTTCCCCTTTTTTAAAATAATGTCTCTTTTTCCTATTTTCAAGAAACTTCCCCTTTTTCTTGTTTTATTTTTATTTTTTTTTGCTAAAATGCGAACTGAATTAATAGAACCTAATAAGAAATTCCAACTGTTTGGTGGAAAGTTAATTCTTTTTGGTTGAAAAGTCTGCTACTGTATTTTTCTTTGGTTAAGGCTTTTATTATTTGGTTGCAAATTTAATTATTTTATTGAACATTCAACTATTTTCTTGAAAAGACATCTTTCTTGGTTGAAAATGAAGTTTTGGTTTGTAAATTCAAATGTTTAGTTGAAAATCCGACTATTTAAAATTGCAGTTTAATCTTTTTTGTTTGAAATTTCTACCATTTGATTAAAAATTCAACTTGTTTGTTGGAAATTCATCTCTTTTGCTTGAAACTGCAACTATTTCGTTCTAAGTGCAACTGTTCAGTTTAAAATTAAATTTTTGTTCCTTGAAAATTCAGCTATTTGTTTGATAATTCATCAGTCTTATTTGAAAGTTAACTTTTTTTTAATTTATCTTTTCGGGACTAAAAGTCCAATTTTTCCTGAAACATTCGACTCTAGAGCTTGAAAATTTAGCTTTTTTGTTAAAAATTCATCTTTGTACTTTGAAAATTCAATTATTTTGTTTAAAAGTCATCCGTTTTTGGTCGAAAATTGAACTATTTTGTTGAAAATTCAACTGTTTTCTACAAAGTTCGACTTTTGGTTTGAAAATTCAACTGTTTTGTTGAAAATGCGACTGTTTTTGGTTGCTGTTTAATCTTTTTTGTTCAAAGTTTCGACCATTTGATTGAAAATTCAACAATTTGGTTAAAAATGTAACTTTCTTGTTGGACATTTATCTCTTTTGCTTGAAACTGCAACAATTTGGTTCTAAATGCAACTATTCGGTTTAAACTTAATTTTTAATTCACTTTTTTTAAATTTATCTTTTCGGGATTAGAAGTAAAAAAATTCTATAACATTCTATTTTTGAGCTTCAAAACTTTACTTTTTTGTTAAAAATTCATCTTTCCGCGATTAAAGGTCAATTATTTATGAAAGAATTCGACTTTGTAGCGTAAACCCAACTCTTTTGATGAAAATTTATCTCAGGGTGGCGACTTGACCGGGAAAGACCGGGAAATTACCTGGAATTTTATTGACCGGGAAAAAAACGGGAAATGACCGGGAATTTAATTTAAAAACCGGGAATTTACTTCTGATCATAGCAAAATTCAAGAAATATAATTTCACTTGGAACAGGGAATGTTTTACATGGAATGGGAATTTTTTAAAGGAATTATAATTCGGATTGAGAAAAAAGGAATTTTTAAAAATCCCTCTTTCAAGTCAGAATTCGTCACAATTTGAAAGTTCCCTCTTCTAAATTTTAGGTAATAAAAGTACTTCAAGCAGTTTTCAGAGTAGAAGTAGAATTTCAAAGAAGAAATATTTCTGAATTATAATAGAAATTTTTTTTACATTGTTCGTTGCGAATTCATCGTTTTTTAGTTAGAAATTCAACTACTGGGTTAAAAGTTAAACTTTTGTTAAAAATTAATTTATCTTTTTTTGATGAAAATTCAACTATTTGGTTGAAAATTGATATTTTTCATTTAATAATTAAACTATTTGTTTGAAAATGTATGTACTTTGTGGAAAATTCATCTATTTTTGTAGACAATTAAACTTTATGGTTGACAATTCATCTTTTTGGCATAAAATTAAACTATTCCAGTTAAAGATTCATCATTTCAGTTGAAGATTCATCATTTTATTAGAAAATTCACCAGTTTGGTTGAAAATTAATTTCTTTAAACGAAAATTTAACTGTTCCATTCTGAGTTGAAAATTAAAATTTTCAAGTTCGGAATTCCACAATTTGAATAAAAATTTGTCTTTTTAATTGAAAATTTAACTATTCCGATGAAAATTCATGTATTTTGTTAAAAAATCTATTTTTTGTTGGTAAAAAATTATCTTATTTTTCTTTGAAAGTTAATCTTCTGGTTTAAAAATTCTTCTTTTCGGTTAAAAATTCAAGTATTCCAGTAAAATTTTTATTATTTTAGTTAAAAATTCATCTTTTAGGTTTGAAATAAAATTATTTGGTTGAAAGTTAAGCTCTTTTGTTAAAAATTAATTTTTTTTTAGTTGAAAATCCATCGTTTTAATTAAAAATTCATTTCTTTGGTTGAAAAATGAGCTGTTTGATTGAAAATTTGTTTTTTCTTTGGATGTTTTTTGGTTGAAAATTTTTTTTTTTTCAACTGAAAATGTAACTATTAATCCAGTTGAATATTTCATAATTTTAGTTCAAAATTCATGTCTTTGGTTGAACATTCATTTTTGACTAAAAATTTGATTATTCAATTTTTGGTTGAAAAATTATCTTTGTTAGTTGAAAATTCATCTTTTTTGGTAGAAATTAATCTTCTTGGTTGAAAATGAATCTTTTTGGTCAAAAATTCAATTATTCTAGTTAATGATTCATCATTTCAGTTAAAAATTCATCTTTCTGGTTTGAAATTCAACTATTGCAGTTAAATATTTACAATTTTATTTGAAAATTCATCACTTTGTTTGAAAATGTAACTCTTATTTTGAAAGTTAGTTTTTTTTTTGTTGAAACTAATTTTTTTAACTGAAAATTTAACTTATTCCAATTGAAAATTCCATAGCTGTTGTTGAAAATTCATCTGTTTGGTTAAACATTAATTTTTTTAACTTGAAATTTAATTATTAAAGTTTTGGTTGACAATTTATCTTTTTTTAGAAAAAATTAATTTCTTGGTTTGAAAATTGAACTATTTCAGTTAAAGATTCATTGTTTTAGTTGAAAACTCTTATGGTTGGTTTACAAATAATTTTTTAAACTAAAAATGTTACTATTACATTTTCGATTGAAAATTATTATTTTTTCAATTCAAAATTTAACTATTTGGTTGAAAATTCGTCTTCTTTTATTAAAACTTCAAACCTTTCTTTAAAAGTTAATGTATTTGGTTCAAAAATTGTATTTTTGGGTAGAAAATTAATCTTTTTATTTAAAATTTAATCTTCTTTAAAAATTCGTCTTTTTGGTTGAAAATTCGAGTGTTCCAGTTAAATATTCATCATTTTAGTTGAAAATTTATCTTTTTGGTTTAAAATTTAACTATTCCAGATAAAGATTCATAATTTGATTAGAAAATTCATCACTTTGGTTGAAAGTTGAACTATTTTATTGAAAATCCGTTTTTTTTGTTGAAAATTAATTTTTTCAATTGAAAGTTTAACTATTCCATTTTTTTGTAAAAAATTGATATTTTTTAGTGGAAAATTTAAGTATTTTTTTCAAAATTCATTTATTTTTCAACGTTTTGCTCTGTTGTGTTAAAAGATGTTTAGAACGAACGTCATGAATTAAAATAAATGTTTGCGTTTTGCGGCAAATATAAATGTTACTTTGAGTTGACCGGGAAAATTGAAAAACTTGACCGGGAAATGACCGGGAATTTGGAATCGTCCGCCGAATCGCCACCCTGGATCTCTTTTGATGGAAAATTAATCTTTTTTGGTTTAAAATTCAACTCTTTAGTTGAAATTGTAGCTTTCTTTTATGATATAAAAGAAGGGAATGAAGAAATTACAAATATTTCAAAGGATTTCAAAGATTTTAAGTTATTTAAAAAGATCTCACGTAGTTGAACTCGCTTTGATTTACGTCAACAGCAAACAATTATTGGATTTTTAAAAAGTCATAAAATTGTTGTTAAAGTTGAAAAATATGAAACTTTAAATATTTTCGATTGTAGTGTCGTGATTTTCCACCGTGATAAAATGAAGAATCACCAAAAAACGGGTTCTTGACTATAAAATCAGATTTTGGGGGCGTATGAGAAATTGAACATGATACTTTTTTAGTTCCACCACCTTCGTGAAAAGTATTTTTCTACTGTAAAAAAAGGTGCCTGGAAAAATGATATTTTTGTCCTGGAAAACCTGGAAAAATCCTTTCTGCTCTCTGATCTCTAAAATTGTAAAATTTACTCTTCTTTTTTCAGAGGAAAAGGAGAAACAAAGGATGGAACAGCAGCAAACACAATCCAAAGACGACGAAGAGGAACTCGAAGATGACCACAAAGGGGGAAACAAAACGAAGCTTAAGGCTTCTGATATTTATTCTGACGACAGTGGGTCTTCGGATAGTGGCGAAGAAGATGACTCTGCAAAACCAGCTTCTAATCGCAGGTCGTCTTCCAGTGATGAAAGAGATTCAGACTCTGATAATGACAGAAAGTCGGTGATAAGTACCAAACCAAAAATAAAGAAACCGAGCTATGTGAACACTACAGAAGATCTCAACAAAATCCGACTCTCCCGTCACAAAATGGAAAGGTTTGTCCACCTGCCATTCTTTGACCGAGTTGTTCAAGGTTGCTTCGTGAGAATCGGAATTGGAAACAACAACGGAAGGCCCGTTTACAGAGTTGCAGAAATCAGCGGTGTTTGTGAGACTGCAAAAATTTACCAGTTGGGAGGAACGAGAACGAATAAGGGACTGAAACTTCGACACGGTGCTCAAGAACGAGTCTTCAGGCTCGAGTTTGTTTCTAACCAAGAATTCACGGAGTCTGAATTCTTCAAGTGGAAGGAGGCTTGCGCCGTTCAGGGCATATCGCTTCCCACTTTTGAAGAACTGGATCAAAAGCTCAAGGATATAAAAGAGGCGATAGCTTATGAATTTAAAGAGGAGGACGTTGAAAAAATAGTCAGAGAGAAAGGAAGATTTAAGCAAAATCCATATAATTATGCGATGAAGAAGGCTCAGTTGATGAGAGAAAGGGAAGTAGCGAATGGTCGAGGAGATAATGAAGAGTCGAATCGATTGACGCAAGAACTGGGTGAACTGGAAGAGAGAGCTTCTGAACTTGATAAAATGAGGACTGCGACTATTTCGAGTATCTCGTATATTAATGACCGAAATAGGAAAAAGAACGTCGAGGAAGCTGAGAAAGCTATTCTTGTAAGAATCCCCTGTTTTTAAGAGGGACGACTGAAAAATTCCAAAAAATACAATTCCCGAATCGGAGAATTCCCGAATAATAAAATTTCCGAACAGTTTATAATATTACCGAATTGGAAAATTTCCGAATAATAGAATTCCCGACAGTTTATAATATTACCGAATTTGAAAATTCCTGAATAATAAAATTTCCTGCAGAAAATTTTCGAATTATAGAATATCCGAACTAGAAAATTCGCGTATTTAAACAATTAAATAATCTTTTTTTTTAATTTGATTTATTTATTGAAAATACAATGATCAAATATTTTTATTTCAAAAAATTATTTTTAATGTTTAAAGATTCTAAAATTATTGTTTGAATTTAAAATAACAATAATTGACCAACCTGAAATATATTTTTTTCAATTTGTTATTTTAAATTCAAACAATAATTTTAGAAACTTTGGACATTACATTTTTTCCATACAAATATTTGATTATTGTATTTTTAATAAATAAATGTTTATAAAAAAATGGTAATTGTTTCAATTTGGGAAGTTTATAATTCGGGAATTTTCATAATTCTGCAATTTTCTGTCGGGAATTTTATTATTCGAGAATTTTTTTATTCGAGAATTTTATAATTCTGAAATTTTATTATTCGGGAATTTTTCAATTCAGGAATTTTATTCCGAAATTTTATTAGTCGTGAATTTTATTTTTCACGATTTTTCAGTAGTCCCTTTTAAGAAACTTCTCTTTTTCTCGTTTTCCGCTTAAATGCGAACTGAATTAATTAAACCCAATAAGAAAATCGAACTATTTATTGTTGAAAGTTAATTCTTTTTAATTGTAAAATCGACTATTATATTTCTGATATCAGAATTCATCTCTTTTAGTTAAAAATTTTACTATTTTATGAAAACTTAATTATTTTGTTAAAAATTCAATTATTTTGTTAAAAAATCATCTTTTTGGTCGACATTTCAACTCCTTGGTTAAACTTCTTTGTTAAAAATTCATTTTATTGCTTGAAGACTTAACTATTTTGTTGGAAATTTGTTGTTTTTTTTGTGTGAAATTCAATTTTTTTAAACTGAAAATTCAACAATTCCATTTTTGATTGAAAATTGATCGTTTTTAGTTAAAAATTCAACTACATATTAAATTTTTCATTGTGAATTCATGTTTTTGGGTTGAAAATTAAACTACTTGTTTGAAAGTTTAATTACTTTATTAAACATTCATTTTATTGTTTGAAGATTGATAGCTTTTTTAGTTGAATTTTTTTGAAAATTCAGCTATCTTTTTGGCTTAAAAATTGTACAATTTGGTTCGAATTTTTTTCTCTTTTGGCTAAAAAATCTTTGTTGGTTGAAATTCAACTCTTTTGCTGAAAATTCGTCTTTTTGATTTAAAATTAAAATATTTGTTGATTACGATATCAACTATTATCTATTTTTTGTAGAGAATTCATCTTTTTTAGTTGAATTGTACAGTTTTTTATTTCAAATTAAGATCTTTTTTGGTTGAAATATCAAATTCTACATGTTTGTTAAAAAATTTACCTTTTTTAGTTACAAATTCAACTACTTGATAAACTGAAAGTTAAACTATTCCATTTATTGTTAAAAAAATTTATTTTTTATTTGAAAATTTCCGTATTTGGTTGAAAAAATGTATTATCTTTTTCGGTTGAAGATTCAACTATTTTGTTGAAAATTAATTTTTTTAACTGAAAATTAAAATATTCCACTTTTCGTTGAAAATTGATCGTTTTTAGTTTAAAATTTAACTATGTATTAAATTTTTCATTGTGAATTCATGTTTTTTGGTTGAAAATTCAACTACTTGGATGAAAGTTGAATTATTTTATTAAAAATTCATTTTATTGGTTAAAGATTGAACTATTTTTTTGAAATTTCGTTTTTTTTTGTGCTGAAAAGTAATTTTTTAAAATGAAAATTTAACTCATTTCTGTTTGCTTAAAAATTAATCTGTTTTTGTTAAGGATGCAAGTACTTTGTTAAAAATTAGTTTTTTTGTTGAATTCAACTGTCCTTTTTTTATAAAATTATTTGTTGGTTGAAATGTCAACTATTATATTTTCTATTGAGAATTCATCTTTTTTGGTTGAATCCAACTGTATTTTATTTGAAATAAAAATATTTTTTGATTGAAATATTAACTATTACATTTTTTGTTGAGAATTAATCTTTTTTTATTGTTCTTTTTTATGCATCCTATTTGTTTAGAATAATTAATCTCTTTGGTTGAAAATTAAACTTTTTGATTGAAAACTTTTTTTTTAACTGAATGTTCAACTATTCCATTGGCGGTTGAAATTTGAACTGTTTGGTTAAAAACTTAAACTATTTCGTTGAAAATTCAACTATTTTGTTAAAGTGGCATCTTTTTTGGTCGAAAATTTAACTTTTTTGTGAACCTTTTGGATTGAAAATTCAACTATTTGGTTTGAAAATTAAACTGTTTTTGGTTGAAGTGTAATTTTTTGGTTTGGAAATTAATCTTTTTGGATAGAAAGTTAATTTTTTTGGATAGAAAAGTTCTTTTTTGAAAATTGAACTATCTGCTAAAAATTTTTTCTGTTCGTCTTGAAGATTCCGCTATTTGGTCAAAAGTGCAATTCGACCAGTTGTTGAAAATTCAACTATTTGGTTAAAAATTCATATTCCTTGATTGGAAATGAACATTTCTTTTGAAAATTAATCCTTTTGGGTTCGAAAGTCAACTGTTTTCTAAAGAATTCGAATTTTTAGATTTAAAACTTAACTCTTTTGTTAAAAATTTGCCTTTTTGAGTTCAAAATTCATCGCTTTTGGTTGAAAGTTGAAACATTATTTGTATCAACATTATTAATCTTCTAGGTGTAAGGTTGTTTTTAAACTTGAAAGAACATTTTATAACGGTTAGGGAAAATTATAAATTGGTCAGGGAGAGTCAGGGAATTTAAAAATTGGGATTTTGTAGCAAACCTGTAAATTTTTAACTCTATAATCCTAAACAATGATGTATGAATTTTAATCAATTAATCACTATTTTAATCAATTAATCACTATTTTAATTGATATTTATAGGAGGAAATGAAAGCAACTAAAGGAAAGGTAGCAGACGATCCTTTCACGCGACGTAGCACAAAACCGCGAATGGTTTACAAACCGGATGAGGAGGGAACTCATGAAGTTCTTCCTGATCGAATGGCAAATCCTCAACCTCAGGCCGACAAATCTTCGAGCGAGAAGGAAAATGGTCAGAAAAATCAGAAAAAGCAGAGTACGGAAGACTTGTTTAATGCTCATAATTTTGACATCACAATTGATTTGGAAGTGCCAATTCCAAGTAAGTATTCGTCGATTTCAAGGTTTAGACTTTGAGGTTTTCAGTGCTCGGATCGTGCGACTTTTTCGACTTTTTTTGTAAATGCGACTTTTTGAAGAAAAATGCGACTAATCGATTTCTTTCCGTTTTTTTCACAAGTTTGTATAATTTATATTATTATATAATTTATCATTAAAGCTTTATAATTAGAAAAATTTTTATTTAAACTTTTTAAATTTTTTCTCCCCTGTTTTCAAGAAACTTCCCCTTTTTCTAATTTTTCCGCTTAAATGCAAACTGAATTAATAGAACACAATAAGAAAATCGAATTTTTTTTTAAAGTTAATTCTTTTTAGTTAAAAAGTGATCTTTTTTGGTCGAAAATTCGACTACTTGGTTGAACTACTTTGCTAAAAACTCACTTTATTGGTTGAAGATTTAACTATTTTGTTGAGAATTTGTTGAAAATTAATGTTATTAACTGAAAATTTAAGTATTCCATTTTTGGTTGAAAATGTATCATTTTTAGATGAAAATTCAACTAAATATTAAAATTTTCTTTATGAATTTATCTTTTTTGTTGAAAATTCAACTACGTGGTTGAAAGTTGAATTGCTTTATTAAAAAATCATTTTATTGGTTAAGATTGAACTGTTTTGTTGAAATTTCATTTTTTTTGTTTGTTGAAAATAAATCTTTTAACTGAAAATTTAACTATTCTATTTCTGGTTGAAAATTGATCGTTTTTCGTTGACTTTAGTAGAAAATTAACTTTTTTGTTCAAAATTCAACTGTCTTCTAAAAAAAATTCGTCTTTTTGGTTTTAAGATTCCACTATTTGGTTGAAAGTGCAACTATTTTGGGTTAAAGTTTAATCTCTTCTATTTGAAAATTCGACCATTTGGTTGAAAGTTCAATTATTTTTTCAAGAATAATTTTTTTTAATTGAAAGTTCATCTTGGTTGAAAATTATATTTTTTTTATCTTAACCAATTTTGTTGAAGATTCATCCTTTTTGATGAAATTTAATCTTTTTGGTTGAAAATGTAACTGTTTTGTCTAAAACTTTTTTTTTTAATTAGCATTTTTTACTGAAAGTTTAACTATTTCATTTTCGGTTGAATATTTATCATTTTTCTTTTTGAAAATTTCACTATTTGTTTGAAAAATTATCTTCTTTAGCTAAAAATTAAATTATTTAATTGAAAGTACCACTAATTTGTTAATAAGTAACCTTTTTTGGTCGAAAATTCCACTGTTCGGTTGAGCTGCCTTTTTGGATAGAAAATTCATCCTTTTGAATTGAAAATTCTTTTTTTTATGGTTGAAGAGTCATCTTTTTGGTTGAAAGTTCATCTTTTTTAGGTAATTAACTCTTTTGTTTAAAATTTAACTGTCTTCTCAAAAATTTGTCTTTTCGGCATGAAAATTCAACTACTTGGTTAAAAATTCATCTATTTTGTTGAAAATTCGTCTTTTTTTATTGAAAGTCCGTATATTTGGTTGTAAATGCAACTGTTTGGTTAAAAAACTTTTTTGTTTGAAAATCCTACTAGTTAAAAATTCATCTTTCTTGATTGAAAACGAATTCCCAACTGAGAATTTTTTCGAGAGCGTGTTTTTTTCAAATTGCAATATAAAATTAAATAACAATGATTCTTCATTTGTAAAAGTAGCTTCATAGTATTGTATTTAAATATTTTGTTAACATTTTTTTTCCGTTTAAAATTAATTTTATAACTGAAAATTTAACTATTCATATTTTGGTTGAAAATTCATCTTTTTAGTTAAAAATTCGTATTTTTTGGTAGAGAATTAATCTTCTTCGTTGAAAATTGCTCTTTGCGGTTGAAAGTTAAATTATTCTAGTTAAAGCTTCATAATTTTAGTTGAAAATGCATCTTCTTGGTTTACAATTCAGCTATTCCAGTTGAACTTTCATAAATTCAGTTGAAAATTCTTCTCTTTGGTTAAACATTAATTTTTTTAACTGATAATTTAACTATTCAATTTTGTGTTGAAAATTTATCTTTTCTTTTGTAGAAATTAACCTTCTTGGTTGAAACGTCAACTATTTGGTTGAGATTTCATCTATTTTGTTGAAAAATCGTATTTTTTTATAGAAGATTAATATTTGTGGTTGAAAATTCAACTATTTGGTTACAAATTCATCTATCTTGATCAAAATACAATATTTTTACTTGAAAAGTTCAAAATTTTAGGTAGTTTAAATTGAATTTAATGTAGTGTCCACATTAATTTTACTTAAATATGCACTGAATTTTAAGTGTAAGAAATTCAAATAAAAATGTGTTCGAATTATTATTGAAATTCATGGACTTTAGAGACAAATTCAAGAAATGATTAATTATGTTTTCAGTATTATTTAATTAATCGATGGTGCTAATATATTCAAGAATATCTTGTTCTATAAATTGTCAAAGCTTTCTAAGTTAAAGTAAATCTTCTCGGTTGAAAATTCATCTTTTTGGTTGAAAATTGAACTATTCCAGTTAAAGATTCATCATTTTAGTTGAAAATTCGTCTTTTTTGTTTAAAATTCAACCATTCCAGTTGAAGATTCATCATTTCAGTAAAAAATTTATCAAATTGCTTGAAAATTAAATGTTTCAACTGACAATTTAAGTATTCCATTTTTGGTTGAAAATTGTTCTTTTTAGTTGAAAATTTATGAATTTTAATGAAAATTCGTCTATTTGGTCGAAATTAATATTCTTGGTTGAAAATTCATCTTTTTGGTTA
>CAKNYM010052333.1:539322-586804 GCA_932195095.1 Andricus curvator | reverse complement strand
GATTTGTAATGCAAGAACAATAATTTTAACAAATGCTATGCACATTTAAAAGAAAAACTTGCATTGAGATTTTTTTCAACATTATTGTTATTTTAAATTTGAACAATAATTTTTTTTAATTACATTGAAAATTAAAGAAAATTTTTTTTCCAATCAAAATATTTTTAATAAATTAATAATATTGATTAAAAAACAATATTTTAATTGTTTATATTCATGAATTTTCTATTTCTGTTTTCTTTTTCGGAATTTTTCAGTCGCCCCAGGAAAATTATATTTATAT
The DNA here is from genome assembly GCA_932195095.1 of Andricus curvator. Lineage (NCBI taxonomy): Eukaryota > Metazoa > Arthropoda > Insecta > Hymenoptera > Cynipidae > Andricus > Andricus curvator. The sequence continues at coordinate 586,521 of CAKNYM010052333.1, read as the reverse complement.
AACCTTAAAATCAAATAAACAAAAAAAAATTAAAAAATAAATAGTTATTCTTGTTCCACCTCGTTATCGTATTCCCTCGCAAAGCATGGGAAAACAAAAGTACTTGACACTTCTAATCACAATTCGCATGGCAGGACCATATAAGGCAATTTCCCCACACTCCGACCATTGATTGGCTGACATGACCGGCATATGAAGACAATCTTAAAACATCGAAAATTCGGTTCAATTTTTGCCAATTTCTCAACCCTCTTCAGTGAAATCTACTGTACAATGGTTTATCTTCAGATAATTTGTTACTATTACTCCCGATTTCGACAAATGTTGCTAAAATAATTTTTACTTCATTTATATGCGACCGAATAACGCAAAACCCACGCGCAAAGAAAGCAATTCGTTTTCCAAAATGGCTAAATAGATTTAATTAAAATTAACAAAACAATCTAGAAAATTGAAAATTATCTTCTTTTATCATTTTTTCACCGGAAAATACCTCAATTCCGCTTGGAAAATCAAATAAAAAAAATTATTTTGTAGAATGTTAGGTCGTTTATCCAGGAGTGGGCTGAGTGAATCGGGCGCCTTGTGCTAAAATCAATATTGCCGCCTTTTTGGAAGTCGACAACCTTTTTAGTTTTTCCACTTTATACTTTGAATAAAAAAAGGAAAGCATTTGGAAATACTCGAAATCGAAAGTATTATTTTAGACAAGTCGAAATAAGGTGTAATTCAAATTGGGCAATTTTCGAACTAAAATAAAAGTGTTCGAATGTTTAAATATTTGAATTTAAAAACCTCTCGTTGATATTAATTGAACTTCTGTTTTCACTCGAACTTGAATATAAATCGAATAAGTCGAAGTAAGATCGAGTAAATGAGACAATAAATTATAATTACTGGAAAGAAAACTACACACAATCCCCCAAAAAATCATCGAAGACGTCGGGCTCGCGGCGCGTTCAATATGCGCGCGCGCAGGCGTAGCAAGTCGAAAACCAAGGAGAAACCGAGGAACCTCCCTTCTGTTCGTGTTCGTGTGCGATCCGTGCGAGATCCAGTTTCGAAAACTCAGGTCCCGTGAAAGTGTCGTGCTTAGTTAGTTTTTTTGGAACTGGATACGACTTTAAGAAATGGTAAATATATTTTTGAGCTTCTACGTCCAGTGAATACGGTAAAATTGCGAACCGGCGTACGGCACTTTTGGGGAAGACACGCCAGCCGCCATTTTAAAAGCCACAGCCAAGTACTTTTTAACGTATAGCACAAATACTTGGTGGCATTTTCTCCCGATTCCTCTGAAATTATTTACCTCGATGATACACGCTCCCAAAAAAAGATCCCAGCAGCGGTCTCGTAATTTCCCGAATCCGGGGACAGGTTTCGCTCATGGATCAGTGGAGTGGATTCGGGAAGCGGACGGATGAATCATTTTCAAGCCTCTGATACCGTCACGATCACTGATTTCATTGTTAGCCTGGGAAGTCGTGGACCTTCTGTCAAAAAAAACGTGTCATTATTGCGCTCACTTGAACCGCACTTCATTCAGAGCCGGCTGGAAAATGTTGGTGCCGTAAAATTCGGGATATTCCCTCTGTGATATGCACGTGTTTCTACCCGGGATCCCTTAGTCATATTTCATGATTTTGGGATTTATTCCGTTTATACTAAATTTCTAAGAGGATAAAATTTGTGATAATTGAAATCTGTTAGGAAATCTGTTTACAGTTTTATAGGTTTTTGTCAATGTCAAGGTGGATGTTCTACGAATCTATAGGTATCCCGGTGCAAGTTTGTTTAAACATTTGCTTCTAATAAGGGATAACTCAGGAAAAGAAATCATTTCAGTTTTTTCGTTTCTACTCCCAGGATTTAAACAACAATTTTATTATGCTCCGAAATTTACAGAAAAAAACGAATTATCCATACCGGCATTTTTTTGTTTACAACAATTTTTCTTTCAACATTTTAATTAAAACCTTTATAATGCTTGTATAGTATAAATTTAAATAAATAGGGGAAAGTGAAATGCTTATAAAGAAATAGTATTGAATTACTTTTACTTCTTTTACTATTCAATTTCCGTTATGTAGAGCGTAAAGCTATTAACTTTTTTCCTGAATACAGCCGCTCACGGAAACAATATTTTGAGTTTAAGTTTTATTTCACAAATTGATCAAAATGTTTAATAATTAATCGAAGAGTCAATCCGTTATTGGCTATTAGTTCTGCGTATGGTATTCCTCGACTTTCTTCATCTCGACTTACAAGGATAGCTTGCGAAATGTGACCCAAGTTTCTCATTGCTACTTTTTTTTTATAAGTGCTAGAAGAAACTGAAATTGAAAATCACACCCTGCAAAATCGATAATTTATAGCTTTAATATTCGCCTGAATCTCTTTTTTTTTAATTTTGACTTCCGTTGCTTTAATTGTGTATTTGATGCAATTTAAGGTTTAAAAGAGGGTCTGAAAAATCTTGAAACTGGAGTAGGTGCCAACAAACTCGCAAGTAACTTGATACTGCTAAACTTGATACAATTCTCCTTTTTCCCCAAAACGCATTGTTTGGACAATTTTCGATCAGAGGTGAAATAAAAGGTTTCAGTTACAAGGCACGTATAAAATTGCATTTTGTATTGCATTTTTTGAAAATTGAGAACTTTTCAGGATGTTAGAGGTGTATAGGTTCAAAGTTACTTAATCTATGGGCTCGGATCTTTTAATTTTGTTTTAAAAAATGCGACTTTTTGAAGAAAAATGCGACTAATTGGCTTTTTTCCGTTTTTCTCAGAAGTTCGCTATATACTTAGTTTTAATTTCAAACGTAATAAAACTTTTAAAATTAAATACTAGAAAAAAAATTATCATTTTAATAAAAAACATTAAAAATTGAATAATTTCTCATTTTTAAAAATTTCTCATTAAAAAAATTGTAATTAATAGCGTTTGAAATTGAATAATTTTTAATTTCCTAAATCCGTATGCAGGGTTTTAATTTTTCAAATTGCAAGTTTTTAATTGCAGTAATTAATTTAATTCAATTGCAGTTGGACATTTTTAGGCCGAAAATGCTTAAAATCTATTAATTGAAAATTCAATTAATTAATAGAACCCAACAAGAAAATCAAACTATTTTTTGGTGAATTTTTATTCTTTTTGGTTACATATCCGACTATTTCTAGGGGAATTTAATTATTTGGTTGAAACTTTAACCATTTTGTCAAAAAGTCCTATTTTTTTGTCGAAAATTTAACTGTTTTTTGAACATGTGCCTTTGGATAGAAAATTCATAGTTTTTTTTTTTGCTTAAATGCGAACTGTGAATTAATAAAACCCAATAAAAATGATCAAACTATTTTTTACTAAAAATTAATTTTTTTAATTGAAAAATTCTACTATTTGGATGAAACTTTTATTATTGTGTTAAAAATTCAACTATTTTGTTAAAAAGTCATATTTTTGGTAAAAAATTTCCATTACTTGGTTGAAAGTTGAACTTTGTACTTTAAACAAATATTTTATTGATTCATCATTCAACTATTTTTGGAAGTGATGATTTAACCACTCCATTTTTGAGTGGAAATTGATAGTTTTTAGTTGAAAATTTCAATATTTGGTTAATAATGAAGTTTTTGTTGTATATTCAACTGTTTTGTAGAAAATTCGTTTTTGGACTTGAAAATTCAATTGTTTTGTTAGAAATGCATCTTTTGGGTTGAAAATTCCATTATTTTGGTAAAAAGTTCAACTATTTGGTTACACATGAAGTTTTTGGTTAAAAATGAACTTTTTGGTGAAAATTAATATTTTTTAGTTGAATGTTTGTTTTGTAGAAAATTTGTCTTTTTAATATTAAAAATTCCTCCTTTTTATTTAAAGAACTCATCTTTTTTGGTTGATAATTCAAATATTTGGTTCAAAATGATTTTTTTTGAAAATTCAGCTGTTCTGTAGGAAATGCGTTTTTGGCTTAAAAATTCAACGATTCTATTAAAAATTAATCTTTTGTGTTGAAAATTCCATTATTATAGTAGAAAATGCATATTTTAGTCTTGAAAATTCAAGTTTTTTTGTAGAAAATTCGTTTTTTGACTTGAAAATTCAATTGTTTCTTTAAAAATTCGTCTTTTGGGTTGAAAATTCCATCATTTCGGTAGAAAATTCAACTATTTGGTTAAAAATGAATTTTTTTCTTGCAAATTCAACTGTTTTGTAGAAAATTTGTCTTTGCTCTTGGTTGTACATAAACTTTTTCATGGAACATTTAACTGTCTTCTAAAAAAATCTTATTTTGGCATGAAAATTTAACTATTTGATTGAAAATGCAGCTGGTTTTGGTTGCGTTTTGATATTTTTTGGTTGATGATTCGTCTCTTTTAATTAAAAGTTCAACTATTTGGTTGAAAATTAATTACTTTTCTGAAATTCAACAATTTGGTTTAAAATTAATCATTCTTCATTAATAATTCGTATTTTTGGCTAAAAATTCAACTATTTGCTGGAATTTTAATCTTTTTTATTTGAAAATTCGGCCATTTGGATGAAAATTCAACTACATATTTAGTTATATTTTCGATTACTTTGGTAAGAATTCGTATTTTTTGCTTGAAAATGTTAAAAATTAATGTTCTTGAAATTTAAAATTAATGTAAATTATAAACTTCTCTCATTTGAAAATAAGCCAAGTTGACAAGCAAAAAATATTTGTAAATCAATGAGAATTACTCTATATCCCCAACGTAAATAACAAACAAATAGTTGAGGCCATAATTCTTTATTTAAATTTTGTTATTTACCTATTTCTTTTTTTTGTTCGTCCGCTTCAGGCAAAAGTCGTAATTTTCATTCAATTTTAATTTACAAAATCTTATTCTATTCCTTGAAAGATTCTTTACAATTCTATTCCCCACCTTTTTATGAAAATTATTTTATTTAGAAATAATACGTGCAATTATTTTTGGTTAGTACTTTTTAAAATTAAACAATTTGCTAAATAATATTTAATGAAACGTGACAAATTAATGAAATTGAATGACTTTTTGTAAATTTAAATTGAATTAAATTTTCAACTTTTGCCTAAAACGGAAGAAAAAACACAAGTGCAAATAACTACATTTTTATAAATAATTATGACTCCGGCTTTTTTGTATTATTTACGCTTACGTTTCTCTCATAAATTTTGTTGCAATAATCAATGGGCCCTTTTTTTATCAATCTTCTTAATTATTATTAAAATATTTATCAAAAACTTGTACTTCATTTGAGATAAATCTAAATAAAAAAATTGATTTATATATAATTATTTTTTCCTTCTGGAAAATAAGCATTTTAATATCTATAAATTATCCTCTTCAATGTTTTAATTTAAAAAATAAAAAAAGGTCTATATAGAATATTGTAGAGTGTGGTTTAGAGACGATGTTTCGTCGGTTAATGTGCGTGTCAACGATCGATGCACAACCGAGTTGGGTTCTACGCTTTCCAGCTTCTGATTTTAATAATAAACTGATCCCCTTCCTAAAACTGAACGCTTGCATCGAAATGTCGACACTTAAGAGAACCCTTACGCTCTCTCATTCACTGAAAACACTTACAATTAGTCAATTCATACTTTTCACTTCCTAGTACTTTTTGGTTAAAAATTCTACTATTTGGTTCAAAATTGTATTATTTGATTGAAAATTCAACTATTTTGTTGAAAAAATCATATTTTTTGTAATAAATTCCACTACTTGGTTGAATTGACTAGGTACTGTCTTTAACATTTATTTTGTTAATTGATGATTTAATTCTTTTTTTGACTATTCGTTTTTTATGGTAAATTAATTTTTTGAACCGAAAATTGAACTTCCATTTTTTGATGAAAATTGATAGTTTTTATTTGAAAGTTCAACTATTTGGTTAAAAATACCTTTTTGTGGTAAATTCATATTTCAGGATTGAAAATTCGTCTTTTTGGTTGAAAGTTCATATTTTCGGGTTGAAAATTCATTTTTGTGGGTTGATGATTCAACTGTTTTGTTAAAATAGTCTTCTTTTTTGGTTGAAATATCAACTATTAAATTTTTTGTTAAGAAATCGTTTGTTGTTTTTTGGTGGAATTCAACTGTTTTGATTTATAATTAAAATATTTTTTGGTTGAACATTCAAAAAAATTCCATTTTAGTTGAAAGTTTATCCTTTTTATTTGAAAAATTCGACTATTGTATTGAAAAATTCATTGTTTTGTTGAAAATTTGTTTCATTTTGAATTGAAAATTAATTTCGGAAAATTTTTTTTCTTCGGTCTGCCTTCTTCAGGAAAAATTCCTTCTCTGTGCGAAGTATGTGGAGTCAAACATTAAGAAAAAAAAGTAAAAACAATGTGAAACTTAGATACTTCATGAGAGAAATATAATTTGTCAAATGTTTAGTTTTGAGAAAAGAACAAGTATAATTGTTAAATATGTCTGTCAACGGACAACACTAGATATATATCTATCTAAAAAAATAATTAATTTAGGAAAAGTAATGAATTATTTTAATAAATTAATTTGTTAAAAATTAATTTTTTGAACTGAAAATATAACTTCCATTTATTGATGAAAATTGATATTTTTTAGTTGAAAATAAAATAATTTGGTTAAAAATATATTTTTTTTAAATCAAGATTTTCGGGTTGAAAATTCAACTTTTTTGTAGCCAACTCGTTTTTAGCTTGAAAATTCAACTGTTTTTATCAAAGTTCATATTTTAGGGTTGAAAATTCATCTGTTTTGTAGAAATTTAGTTTTTTTTGTTTGAAAATTTAACTGTTTTGTTAAAAATTCGTCTATTGGGTTTAAATTTCCATTTTGGTAAAAAAATTCAGCTACTTGGTTGAAAATGAATTTTTTGTTGCAAATTCTTATTTTTTGGTTGAAAATTGAACTGTTTTGTTGAAAATTTATGTTTTTCGTTGAAAATTGACCTCCTTTGGTAGAAAATTAATATTTGTTGTTAAAAATTCAACTATTTTATTGAAAATGTAATATATTTCGACTTTCGTATAGAATTCAATATGGTACTTATACTTTAATTTAATTTAAAAGAATTTAGTCTCCTAGTATTCCCCTATTTTCGTGAAAAATGACCCTGTTTTGAGAGCATTTTGGGCTGTGAAGTTTAAAATTTATTTATATTTGAGAGGTGCAAAATTATGCAGTAATAAAGCAAAATGGCGGGCCTGGATTGAGTTGAATCCGAAAAGACGTGAATCTCTCGTTTTTGTTGAATAAACGTATTTTTTTCAGGTTATTATGTATATTTTCGTAAAAATAACTTCAAAGCGTTGCTTTTGTAACTTAAACTCTGTAATTTGACATAGAAAAAAAGTATCTAAACGTTTTTGGACATCCGAGACTTCAGAAAATGCTACTTTAAATTCGTGTAAAAAATTTAAGTGCATTAAACTCCTAGTAAAATAAAACAAACTTATCTCATATAGTTTTAAGAGCCACAGCCTTCGGAAGTTATAATTTTATGCAAAAAATAGTTTAAGATTTCTGGAATAACATTTTTCCTGTGTACTGTAGACAAATTTAAGTTTTTTGTTTTGAAATGTCGCGTTTCTATTTTAATTTGCGTTAAGAATTGTCGTTATAATAATAAAAGTGCATCAAGTGAAATACAAATCTGAAATGCTTGAATAATTCCTGAAATATATCCATAAAAATCGAGGGCATCAACTTCAAAAAGGAAACTCATTTTTATGGATATCTTTCAGGAATTATCAAAGTTTTTCAAATATTTTTATATTATTTCAATGAAAAAGTTTACTTTTTAACGAACTTTCATTAAAGTCGGCATTTTATTTTTTTTACGTATCGGAAATATAACCTTTTTTTTTAGATTTTATTTTAATTAGGTCTGCTTTAAATAATAATATTCAGCCTCTTTTTGTCTACAGTGCACGGGAATATCCTATCTTACAAGAACTAAAACAACTATTTGTTTACAAGTTTTCCAGAAAAATGTACATTTTGACGGCTAGATCTCCTAAACTATATGAGTTAAAAAATTCTTGTTTTTTTCTTTTAGTTTTCCGGGAAATTTAATGTACTTCAATTTTTGTCGAAACGCTTTTTAAGTATCATGCTCTGAAGTGAAGAAATATTTTTAAAACTGATTTAAAAAACTGCAATTTTTCACACTTTTTCCAACATTTTAATGGGTATTTTTAAAAGATGATAGAAGAATCAGAAAAGTGCTCTGTATGAAATTGGTAAACAGACTCCTTTTCACTTCTAATTGAGAAAAATGATCAGTTCTATAAAATTGAATGACTTCGTTCTAGCTCATGAATCATTGAAGGTAAATGCCATTTTGTATTGAATGATTCTGCAAATAAAAACAGCTCTTCGTCATTCTGATCTTGTTTGTACTAATTTGTAGATGACAAGAACAGACTATCAAATCTGTAACGAAAACGAATTTTTCGTAGACTTTGCCAATTTTACACCGAGTGAGATAAAACGATGCAAACTGTTTAAAATATGATTTAAGATTGAAATATTCTAGAGAATTCATCTTTTTAGAGGAAATGACATCTTCCTTGGTAGAAAATACACTTTTTTGGTAAAAATTCAACTGTCTTCTAAAAAAGTCGTCTTTTTTGTATGAAAATTCGACCATTTGGCTGAAAATTGAACTATTTGGTTGAAAATTATCTTCTTTGTTTAAAATTTGTCTTTTTTGTTTAAAAATTCAACAGTTTGGAAGAAAGTTCATCTATTTAGTTGAAAATTAACTTTTTTCATGCAAATTTATATTTTTGGGTTGAAAATTCAATTTTTTTTGTAGAAAATTCGTTTTATTAGATGGAATATTCAACTATTTTGGTTAACAGTTGAACTGTTTTGATTAATATTCGTCGTTTGGTTGCAAGTGAACTTTTTTTTTGAAAATTCAACTGTTTTTTAGAAAATTAGTCTTTGGTATGAAAATTCAATAGTTTGGTAGAAAGTTGAAAGCGAGGTTCAACTATTTAACTGAAAATTAACTTTTTTCATGCAAATTTATATTTTTTGGTTGAAAATTCAATTTTTTTGTAGAAAATTCGTTTTATTGAATGGAATATTCAACTATGTATTTTGGTTGAAAATTGAATTATTTTGTTGAAAAATCGTGTTTTTGGTTTGAAAATTCAGCAATTTGGTAGAAAGTTCAACTAATTAGTTGAAAATACCTCTTGTTTGTTTTAAAATTAAACTGGCGTAAAATTAACTTTTTTCTTCAAAATTCGTGTTTCCGGGTTGAAAATTCAACTACTTTGATAAAAATCCATCTCTCGTTGGAATTGTTTTACTGAAAATTAAAAACTTCCATTTTTGGTTGAAAAGTGATATTTCTTAGTTAAAAGTTCAACTATTTGGTTGAAAGTTCATGTATTTTGTTGAAAATTCGTCTTTTTGGTAGGAAATTATTCTTCTTGGTTAAAAATTGATCTTTTTGGTTGAAAATTCAACTATGAATGTTCTTCCCCTATTTTATATATTTAAAAAATAATCTCAAAGCAGTACAAGTTTAGAAAAAAAAATAAACGAAATCAGCTTCAGTACATCGACCAGACAAGCGTGTCTATACTTTGAATGGCAACCCTCTCACTAACTATGACGCATGTGTACGCATCATAATTACTTCCATTCCGACAGAATGACGCATACGTGCATCGCCTAAAAACTAAAGGCTCGTTTCGTATTTAAACATTAAATAATGTCACTTTTTTAAAGGATTTATCTTTTTTTTCTTGTTTTTAATAAACAAGTTGAATGATAATTATTTTTGGTTAAAAAGTCTACCATTTGGTTGAAAATTTAATATTTTTACTGAAAATATCACTATGTTTTTCAAAATTCATATTTTTTCATAAAAGTGATCTTTTATTTATTTAATTTATTTTTGTTGAAAATTCCACTTTGTCTTTGATGAAAAATTCAACTGTCTTTGATTGTAGTTAAATCTTTTTTCTCTAGGAATTCGACAGTTTGATTCAAAATTCATCTTTGTAGGTTGAACATTCAAGTGTTTTATAAATTATAAATAAAACTGTTTTGTTGATAATTTGTTTGTTTATTGAAAATTCAAGTTTTTGGTAGTGAAGTCATCTTTCTTGGTTGAAAATCACCTTTTCCTGTTAAAAATTAACTTTTTTGTTACAAATTTCACTTTTCGGGTTAAGAAATCAATTTTCCGCTAAAAAAATCGTCTCTTTTGCTTTAAAGTTCAACTGTTCAGTCGAAAATGCAATGGGCTGGCAGTTCTGAATGTTCAAAGAAACAAAATTTGTTATTAAATGACTTCTAAACAAGTAGCAGTGCAGAAATAGAGATTTATTTTATTGAAAGTAATGCAATTATTAAAGAAACTTCTAATCCACATTTTTATTTATAGTGGGAACAATATTTCTAGATCACAGAAAATAGAAAAAAGTATATTTCGTTCATTTGAACGTTCAGAACTTCAATCTCATGCAAATGCAACTGTTTGGTTGAAAATTATTTTGTTTTTGTTAAAAATTCATCCTTAGTTGAAAATGAATTTTTCTGTTGAAAATTCATCTTTTCGGGATTAAAAGTCAACTTTTTTGCTTAAAAGCTTAACACTTTTGTTGAAAATGCAACTGTTTTTGGTTGTAGATTAATATTTTTTGTTTAAAAATTTGACCATTTGGTTGAAAATTCATCTTTATAGGTTCAAAATTCAACCATTTGGTTAAAAACTTATCGTTTTTGATCGAAAGCTAAACTGTTTTGTTGAAAATTCGTTCTTTTGTATTCAGAATTAATCTTTTTTGGTAGAAAAGCCATCTTTGTTGGTTTAAAATCAACTCTTTTGATGAAAATTTCACTTTTTTGGTTGAAAATTCAATTGTCTTCTAAAAAATTCGTCTCTTTTGCTTGAACTTTTTTGTGGAAAATTCATCTTTTCAGGTTTCTAAGTCAACTGTTTTAGAAAAAAATTCAACATTTTTGCTTGAAAACTTCAACCATTTGTTTGAAAATTCAACGATTTGGTTATAAAAGTCATTGTTGTTGGTCGAAAATTAAACTGTGTTGTAAATTCGTTCTTTCGGAATGAAAATTCATCTTTCTCAGTAGAAAAGTCGTCTTTCATGGTTGAAAATCCAATTTTTTGTTCAAAATTTCACTTCTTGGGTTGAAAATTCATTTGTCTTCTAAAAAATTCGTCTCCTTTGCTTGAAAATTCAGCTATTCAGGCTTAAAAGTCAATTGTTTTCTAAAATCTTCAACTTTTTAGCTTGAAAACTCAACACATGTTAAAAATTCATCTCTTTTGGTAGAAAACTAATCTTTTTTGGCTGAAAATTGAACTATTTTGTTGAAAATGCAATATATTTCGACTTGAAATCTTAGTTATTCAAAACTTTCTATTATGAATTCAATTTTGTTCCTACAGTATTTTATTTAAACGAAGTTGTTCCCCTATTTTCGTGAAAAATCACCCTATTTCCCCTGTTTTGAGAGCATTTCAGACTGAAGTCGGAAATGGCTAAATTAAAAAATGACTAGTATGCATGTAGTCCAAAAATTTGCGTATGTAAAATAATTTTTCGAATTCTCGAACCGTGAGAATATTTTCTGAGCATTTTGTTGGAATAATACCAATATCTTATTAGTCTTGGCAAAGAAAAGCGAAATAATAGCGAATAATGATGTTTTAATGTTGGAATCAGAAGTTATTTCAAGATTTCATGATTTTGTAACTCGATGCTCATTCTGAAATTTCAATAAAAAACCTTAAATCATTTAATTTCAAGATTATGTACAAGAGACTTGCTCCAACTATTTAATTTTTTTTAAATTCACAAAATAATTGAATTTTTTTGAGTCTACCGACAGAAGATAATTAAAATTGATTATTTCCGTTGAATCATGATTTTCTTAAGATGGATTATCGTAATCGATTGTGGGAAATCTAGTCGGGTCGTTTAAGCTTATTTTTCGGACAAACGCGAGGACGCACAAAAATAAAGTCTTCCCACGCGCGAATTCGACGCTAAAAGAGATTCCTCGATCTTATTCTAAAGTTATCCCATGTTCTTGGACACGTGGTGCGCGCTCTATAATTTTGAACATGAAGTGTCTTTAAGACTTGCATGTGTTGCGGGAATGTAGGGAATGTTTTATTTTATGGATAAGCCGAGGAATATATTTATGTGAGAGACGGCATTTTTGCGATAGCAAAATGGGTTTTTTTATTTCCCTCTAATCAATCCCGATATCTGTAAATCGTAATTTAATCAGCAAGTCTTTTTTATTTTTGGATTTCGGTAGCTATAACTTTTTATCGCACTTGTTTCTACTTACTAGTAATTTAATCCTTATCAACAGTTGTAAAGTGTTTGTTTATTGTGCCTTAAATTTAACCGATGTGAAAAAAATGTCCACGCAATTTGATGACTTGCAGACTTCACAGTCTTTCCCCCCTTTTTAAAGAATTCCTCTTTTTTCCCTGTTTTCAAGAAACTTCTCTTTTTTATCGTTTTTTCGCTTCAATGCGAACTGAATAAATACAACTCAATAAGAAAATTAATTATTTTTGGTTGAGAGTTCATGTCTTTTGATTAAAAATTCTACTACTATTTGGTTGAAATTTTCATTATTTTGTTGAAAATTCAAATATTTTGTTAAATAGTCACTTTCTGGGTCGAAAATTCAACTACTTGCTTAAAATTTAAACTACTTTGTTAAAAATTCGTTTTATTGATTGAAGATTTAAATTTATTGTTAAAATTTTTTTTTTTTTTTGTTTGAAAATTAATTTTCTTATTGAAAATTTAACTATTCCATTTTTAAATAAAATGTATTTTGTTGATAATTCATGTATTTTGTTGAAATTTCGTCTGTTAGGTTGAAAATTAACTTTTTGTTGAAAATTCATGTTTTTGGGTTGAAAATTCAATTGTGTCGAAAATTCGTGTTCTTTTTTTTAAATTCAACTGTTTTGTTCAAAATTCGCCTTTGTGAATGGAAAATTCAATAATTTGATTGTATTTTTTTTTCTTGAGTACAAAATCTTTCTTGGTTGAAAGTTCAACTCTTTTGTTGAAAATTTACCTTTTTAATTTGAAAGTTCATCTTTTTTTGGTAAAAATGTGATTTTTTTTGTTGAAAATGCAATTTTTTTGTTAAAGATTTGATTAGACAGGATATTAAAAAAATTTACATTTATGTATGGATAATTAATAATTATTAAAAGAGTGTTAAAATAAAAATTAATATTTTTAAAAAATTACAAATAAATTCCTTGGTTGAATTCATCCATGATACGACGTAAAAGACCGTGAATACAACTGTTTTTTTTATATAAAGTTGAAATCTTATTTGGTTGAAATATCAGCTATTCCTTTTTTCGTTGCGAATTCATATTTTTCGATTGCAAATTCAGATTCATCTTGTTTTATTAGAAATTCAACTACGTGCTTAAAAGTTGAAATCCGTTGTAAAAAATTAATTTTTTGTTAAGATTTATCATTTTTATTGTAAATTCATCTCTTTGGTTTCAAATTTATCTTTTTTAGTTGAGAATTAAATTATTTGGTTAAAAATATAACTGTTTTTGGTTGAAGTTTAATCTTTTTTGTTCCAAACAAATTCAACTTTTTTGTTGAAAATTCCTCTTTGTAGGTTCTGAAAATTTAACTGTTTACAAATTCAACTGTTTTGTTGAAAATTCGTCTTTTGGATAGAAAACTCATCCCTTCGGATTAAAATTTTTTTGTGTAGAAAATTTTTTTGTTGAAAATTCATCTTTATAGGTTGAAAATACGTTCTTTTTGCTTGAAGGTTAAATTATTTGGTTGTAAGTGCAACTGTTAGCTTACAATTAATTTTTTTGTTCCATATTCAACTGTTTTGTTCATAACTCGTCTTTTTTAATAGAAAAACTCATCCCTTTCGATTCAAAATACTTTTTTTTTTGTAAAAAAATGTTTGGTTGAAAATTTATCCTTTTTATTGGAAAATTATGATATTTGATTTAAAAAAATTTTTCCACTTGAGAATTCAATTATTTCGTTGAAATTTAATCTTTTTTGTTTCACACTTTGACCATTTGACTGAAAATTCATCTTTGTAGGTTGAAAATTCAACTTTTTGGTTAAACATTCAACTATTTTGTTGAAAATTCATCCTTTTTGCTTGAAAGTTAAACTATTTCGTTGCAAATGCAACTATTGGTTGATAATTAATTTGTTGTTGAAAACTTAACTGTTTTGTTGAAAATTCATCTTTTTTGATAGAAAACTTGTCCTTTTGGCTTACATTTTTTTCAATTGTTTGAAAATTCATCTTTGGAGGTTGAAAATCGAATTATTTGGTTACAAATTCAACTATTTTGTTGAAAATTCGTCCCTTTTGCTTGAAAGTTAAATTATTTGGTTTAAATGCAACTGTTCGTTGATAATTTTTTTTCTTGTTCAAAATTGGTCTTTTTGGATAGAAACTCGTCCTTTTGCATTGAAAATCTATTATTTTTCTTAAAGGAAAAGTTTTTTTTAGAAAATTCATATTTGTTGGTTGATAATCCAACTATTTGGTTAAAAATTCAACTATTTTGTGGAATATTCGTCCTTTTTGCTTAAAAGTTCAACTATTTGGAAAACTCGCCCTTTTGGATTAAACATTTTTTTTTAGTAGAAAAGTTCTTGGTTGAAATTGATCTTTGTAGCAGTTGAAAATTCAACTATTTGGGTAAAGTTCAACTATTTTGTTGAAAATTCGTCTCTTCTTGCTTGAAAGTTCAACTATTTGTTGAAAAGTCATCCTTTTTGATGGAAAATTAACTTCTTTGTTGAATATTCATCTCTTTTGAACATGCAAAATAAAAATAAAATGGAAAGACATCTTTTTTCTACCTATTTCTCCTGTTTTGACAGCGTTTTGGGCTGTGAAGTCTGGACTTGCGATTATTTATCATTATTTCTTGAATCATTTGATGTTAAGAGAGTAAAAAATTCTTTTGTTTTCAGGCATCAGGCGTAACTGTGGCGGATGTCTGTAAGACTACTTATGAAGAAATAAAAAAGGACAAGAAGCATCGGTATGTGATCTTTTACATTAAGGACGAGAAGCAGATCGATGTTGAAGTGATCGGAGCTCGCGATGCAGTTTACGACGCTTTCCTTACTGACTTACAGCAAGGTGGTAGCGGGGAGTGCCGTTACGGCCTCTTCGATTTCGAATATACTCATCAGTGCCAGGGCACATCTGAGGTGAGACAATTTTCAAAAAATAAATCACTACATAGTGCCCTTTTTTTAACCCGGGTGCCCATCTCCCTTTTCCAATTTTAAAAATAATTATGCAATTGAAATCGTTTCCTTTTCGTTTATTCCAATAAAAGTATTTAAAAATTGAGTGCCAAAGGCACAAAACACTAAGACAATTCAACTGCTGTCCCTAGCGGACCTCGCGAATGGACTGGTTACAATTAAATTATTATTAATTCTATTATTACTCAACCCATTTCACGTGCATGAATCGATTAACTTGACAAGAAATTAATAATCCACTTAAAGTTGAGTTTTTAGATGGTGGGTACCCTGGGTGAGTCCGCGACGTTGTGTATAGTTTGAAGTCGATTATTTTTGCAAAAAAAATCCTGACTAAATACTAAATACAACATTCGCTTAGAATTGAGCTAAATTATGATTTGGGGGCCCCGAGCGAAATTTTTATTTTTATTCCACCTACATGCAAAAATGTAACGTGGTGGGTACCCGGATGTGCACACATAAGTTAAATCAAGTCCCTTAATTTAATTGTTTAAGGGTCTTTCTTAGAGATCCTTACTAATACAGAAGAATAACCTTCCCTTGAATTATTTTGCAGGCTTCCAAAAAACAGAAACTGTTTTTGATGTCGTGGTGTCCCGACACAGCGAAAGTGAAGAAGAAGATGTTATACTCTAGTTCTTTCGATGCGCTGAAGAAGTCATTAGTTGGTGTGCAAAAGTACATTCAAGCAACGGACCTTTCGGAGGCTTCCGAAGAGGCTGTGGAGGAAAAACTCCGAGCCACTGACAGGAACTAAGCACAAGAATAAAAAAAAAAAGTATTCAACCAGTCCGATAATTATTATTAAAGGAACAAAACTCAAGTGGTCAACAATACAGGAATCTTCTTCCTAAAGAATGCTCCGTACCGTCGCATCGGGGATTCTACTTTTTACATATTTTTCATCTTAAAGATGCTTTTATTGCTACATGTATCAGGGGGTTTAGGGGGCGGGAGGGGGGGTTAATAAAAAACTTTTTAACACAAAGAAAACAAAACATAAAACAATAGGGTTACATTTTTCATGCTGCGGACGATGTGTGAATCTGTCTCGTAAAATAATAAGAATATTGTACTAATATAATGGTATAAAAATGCTGATTGTAAAAGCGTGTGCAGTTTACAACCGGTCAAACAGTAAGAATGAGAGCATTACGTTTTGTCACAAGCTGTATAATGTTTAAATTAAATTCATTTCATAATGATATCTTCAGGGAGTATTTCTTTCGACAAAACCTTACCTTTTTTGGTTGAAAATTCAGCTCCTTTAGTTGAAAATGTAACTTTCTTGATCGAAAATGCTACTGTTTGGCTGACAATTACAAATCTGTTTTGATTGATTCAACTATTTTGTTAAAAATGAATTTTTTTGTTTTTTGATTCATGATTTTAGTTGGAATTTCATCTCTGGTTGAAAATTCAACTCTTGCTGGAAATTCGTTTGTTTTTTCGGTTGAAAATTAACTTTTTTTACTGAACAATTTTTTAGTAGAAACTTAAACTATTTGATTGAAAATTCGTCTTGTTCGGTAGAAAATTAATTATCTTAGTAGAAAAGTCATCTTTCTTGGTTTTGGTTGATAAATTTTGTAATGGGAATTTCAACTATTTGATTAAAACTTTAGTTATCTGGTTGAAAATTCGTCTTTTCCGGTATAAAATTAATTAACTTGGTAGAAAGGTCATCTTTCCTGGTTGAGGATGACCTTTCTGTTGAAAATTCATCTTTTCAGGATTAAAAGTAGAGATTTTTTATAACATTTGACTTTTCAGCTTGAAAACTCAACTCTTTTGATGAAAATTTATCTCTTTTGGTAGAAAATTAACCTTTTTGGTTGAAACTTTAGTTTTCTTGGTCGAAAATGGAACTTTTTGGTTGAAAAATCATCTTTTTCTGGAAGAGTTTAATTTCTTTAATGCAACTGTTTGGTTGACAAAAATCTATTTTGGTTGAGAATTCAAATATTTTGTTAAAAATTAATTTGTTTGGTTGAAGATTTATGATTTTAGTTAGAAATTCATCTCGTTAGTTGAAAATCGAAATATTTCGTTGAAAATTCGTTTTTTTTCGGCTGAAAATTAATTTCTTTAACTGAAGAATTTGTATTAGTTAAAACTTCAATTATTTGATTGAAACTATATGTATTTGGTTGAAATTTCGTCTTTATCGATAGAAAATTAATTTTTTTGGATGAAAATTCATCTTTGGTAGAAAATTTGTCTTCTTAGTTGAAAATTAATTTTTTTTTTTGTTGAAAATTCAACTATTTTGTTAGAAATGCATATTTTTTTGTTGGAAAACATTAAATTTTGTGTGTTGAAAATGCAGCTGTTTGGTTAAAAGTCTTTTTTTTTTAAATTGAAAATTAATTTTTTTTAACTTTTGTTAGAAACTTCAACTATTTGATTGAAACTTCATTTATTTTGTTAAAAAGTTTTCTTTTTCGGTAAAAAATGAATTTTCTCATTAGAAAAGTCATCTTTTTTGGTTGAAAATTGACTTTTTTGTTGAAAATTCAAGTTGTAGCTTAAAAACTCTTTTTATGAAAATTTATCTCATTTGCTAGCAAATTAATGTTTTTTAGATAAAAATTCATCTTTTTTCTCGAAAAAATTCTCTTCGGTTGAAAATTGAACTATTTTATTGAAAAGTCGTTTTTTTCGGTTGAAAATTAATTTTTTTTAACTAAAGAATTTTTTTAGTAGAAACTTTGTGGTATTTTGCTGAAAATTCGTCTCGATAGAAACTTAATAATATTTAAATTTCTAGTTAAAACGATTGATTAAAAAAAGAAAATAATTTTCAACAAAATATTTTGTTAAAAATTATTTTCTTTTTTTAGTCAATGGTTTTAACTCGAAATTTATATATGTCATTTTTGGATGAAAATATAACTTTTTTAGTAGAAAATTTAACTATTTGGTTATGAATTCATGTATTTTGTCGAAAATTCCTGTTTTACAGTATAAAATTAATCTTCTTGGTTGAAAATTCATCTATTTTGTTAAAATTGCAATATTTTTACTTTAAAGCTGAGGTGTTTAGAACGTTTCACATTTAATTCAGAATGGTACCTACATTCATTTTTTTTTAAATTTATTCCACTATTCCCCTATTTTTGTGAAAAATCAGAGTAATCACTTTTTAACTTAAATTAGTCTGTTCTTCAGTCATTTTAGAACTTTTTTTATCAATATTTTCTATTTGAATTGTAATATTTAGAGTAACAAAACAAATATTTTTGAAATAGGAAAGAAATATATAAACATTGCAAAACCCTGGACGAGCTAAGGAGAAATTTAATTCTTTGCTATTTACTAAATAACAATATTTGTTCTTTGTCTAATATAAAACTAAGCAAATGTTGACATATTCAGGGCAAATCAACATAGCGACAATGTGGGGAAAAAAGATTAGAAATTAATTTGAAAGTAAATCCATTACAAATATTGTTTATTTTTTGCACTAAATTTCAATTTTATTAATCTATAATTTTATTTTAACAAGTTAATTTAATTTTTTAAATTTAATTTAACATGTTTGGTTCTTGGTCAACTCTAAAAAAATGATTCTTCATTTGTAAAAGTAGCTCTATGTTACTGTATTTAATTATTCTATTGAAAATTCTTTTTTTTTAGTTAAATTTTTAAACTGGATATTTAATTATCCTATCTTTGCGTCAAACTAATCGTTTTTAATTGAAAATTGAAATATCTGGATGAAATTTCATGTATTTTGTAAAAAATGCATTCTTTTTTGGTAGAAAATTAATCTTCTTGGTTAAAAATTGATCTTTTAGCTTAGTCGTCTTATTGAATTTAACTATTTCCGATTAAAAATTAAAATCTTTTTTGTGGAAATATCAACTACTTCATTTTTTATCAGAGTTCATCGTTTTTTGGAATGAAAATATCACATACTTGGTTGAAAGTTAAAGTCTTCTGTTGAAAATTAATTTTTTTGTTGATTCATCATTTTAATTGAAAATTCATCTTTTTGGTTGAAAAATTAGCTATTTTCTTGAAAATTAGTTTCTTCTTTGACTGAAAATTAATTTATTTTTTACTGAAAATGTAACTAATCCAGTTGGATATTCCCTCATTTTAGTTAAAAATTCATATCTTTGGTTGAATATAAACTTTTTTAATTGATAATTTAACTATTCAATTTTTGTTTGAAAAATTATCTTTTTTAGTTGGAAATTCATCATTTTGTTTAAAAATGTAACTATTTTTTTTTAAATTAGTTTTTTTTTGGTTGAAATTTTTTTTTTACTGAAAATGTAAGTATTCCAATTGAATATTGCATAATTTTAGTTTAAAATTCATCTATTTGCTCGAACATTAATTTTTTTAGTTGAAAATTCGTCTTTCTGGTAGAAATTATCATTTTAGTTGAAAATTCATCACTTTCTTTGGAAAAGTAACTATTTTTTTTAATTAGTTTCTTTTTTGGTTCAAAATTATTATTTTTCAAATGAAAATGTAACTATTCCAATTGAAAATTCCATCATTGTAGACGAAAATTCATTTTTTTTACAAAAAAATCAACCATTCAATTTCTGGTTGACAAATTTATCTTTTTTAGATGATAATTCCTATTTTTTGATAGAAATTAATCTTTTTGGTTGGAAATTCAACTGTTCAAGTTAAATATTCATCATTTTAGGTTGAAAATTAATTTTTTTAACTGAAAATGTAACTGTTCCAATTGAATGTTTCATCATTTTAGTTGAACATTAAATTTGTTAACTGAAGATTTAACTTCCATTTTCGGTTGGAAATTGATTTTTTTTAAATTTAATTATTTCGTCGAAAATTTCTTTTTCATATTTGAAAATTCATGTATTTTGTTGGAAAATTAATCTTAATTTTTGTTTGAAAATTGACATTTTCGGTTGATAATTCAAGTATTCCAATTAAATATTCATCATTTTAGTTGAAATTTCATCTCTTTTTGGCCGAAAAATGTTATATTTAAATAATTTCACATGAGAATTAAACATTTCTGTCCATTATTTTTTTTTATTCTATTTTATCGTAAACGGGTTGCCTATGGCAATTGATGTTTTGGAAAATTAATAGTCATCCAATTGACTCAGGAAATTTATGATATTTAAAAAATCCCAATCCTTGTTAAACAATTCAAAAATAAAAACGCTTGAAATTGAAAATTTTTGATCAACATCGTTTTATGTTAACCAACTATGAATATAAATTAATTAATTATTTTTCCCATTGAAGTGTACATCTAGTAATAAAAGTGGAACGATAATTGATTTTACAAGATAATTCTGAATTTATTCTAAATTACACAATTTAGATGTGAAATGTAAACAATAATTAGAAAATATTTTTGATTTTGAAATAATTTCAAATTAATGGATTCATAATAAAACGCTTTTATTTAATTTCAAATCCTATTTAAATATTGTTTAGTCTAAAATATTCCAATTTTAACCCATTCAATTAATATATTTTTGATTTAAAAAACCAACCATTTTTTATATTTAGCAATATTTGACTGTTTATTTAAAATGAACTATTATAAATCAAATGTTCAAAACTAAACAATTTGAGACTGAAATGTTCCATTTCAAAAAAATGTGCATTTATGAGTGGAAGTTTTGGATTTTTATGTATAAATAATAAGTGAACAAATATTCATTTGAACCGACTTCAAATAAAAATAATTCAGCTCAAAAGGATTTAGGTATAAAAAAACCGTTTGAATTGCACAATTACATTTTTTTTAGTTGAGTTGGAAGGGATGAAATTTTAGTTATTTTGTTTCTAAATTGGGGGAGGGAATTTTTTAAAACATTTTTTTTGATTTGGAAGGGAGGAAAATTTGGTTTACGATTTTTTTCTGAATTGGAAGAGTGAGTTTTTTTATTTGTATTTATTTGGAAGTGATATTTTTTGTGAATTAGAACAGGCCATTTTTTTATTTTTAACGTTTTTATTGAGTTTCAGGGTAGAACGTTTTATTTTCAATTTTTTTTTAAATTGAAAGAGGGAAATTTTTTATTTTTTCTAGGTGGAAGGGATGAAATTTTGGTTAATTTTTTTTTATTTTAACTGAAAGAGGGAATTTTTTCTTTTTAGTATTTTTATTCAGTCGAAGGAGGGAAATTTTTTTCTTTTTTTTTGTGTTGGAAGGAATGATTTTTTTATATTCTGAGATTTTTTAATTTTTAACATTTTAATTGAGTTTTAAGGAAGAATGCTATATTTTCAATTTTTTTTAATTAGACGCGGAAAATTTTTTATTTTTCAGATTTTATTGAGTTGGAAGGGATTTCTATTTTTTATGAAGTGGAAGATGAAAATTGTTGTATTTTTAAAATTGTATAGTGTTGGAAGAGATGACATTTTGGTTATTATTTTTTGGTTTCAGTTGAAAGAGGCCACTTTTTCTTTTTAGCATTTTTATTCAGTGTAAATCTGCTCTATGAAAAAAAGTGTTTGTGGAAAACATTCTGTATACCTCTGCTGTTTCCAACTTTAAAAGTAAATTTTCCTATGGATGAAATTTTTTAAACCATTTTTTTTATAGAAATAATGTTTTCAACAAAGAACTATATTTGTAGACTATATACTTATTTTTAAAAATTGAAACAGTAAAGTTGTCGGGAATGTCTTTCTGGAAAATAAAATAAATTACTTTTTACGAAATGGTTAAATTTTTAACTAAGAAGATGAATTTTCAACCTAAAAGATGAATTTTCAACCAAGAAGATTGATTTTCTACCAGAAAAATCAAATTTTCAACAAAATGCATAAATTTTCAGTTTAAAAAAAGAACAAATTTTCGACAAAATAGTAAAATCTTCAACTAAAACCGATTAATTTTAATAAAACAGTTCCATTTTTAACAAAAAATAAAACAAATTTCGACAAATTTTACACAAAGGAAAACAATTTTCAACTAAAATAACGAATTTTAAACCTAATTTGATTTCAAGTTTGAAAATAATATTACTGATGATATTATTTCAAATAAAAAACATTATTTTTAATTCAAAATTTTTACAATTACAACACAATTTTATTTTAACAATATTTTTGCAAATGAATTTTTATATTATCGCTTCTTGCCAATTTTTGGTAAATAGTTGCACTTCAATAATGGATAACTTATTAATTTTGAGAAAACATTGTCCACGTCTGTACTGTTTCCAATTTTGAAAGTAAATTTTTTTATGGCTGAACTCGTTTAAACAAGTTTTTGGATAGCAAACACTTTTTAAATAAATAACTATATTTGAAGATTATTTTCAAAAATGGAAACAGTAAAGTTGTAGGGAATTTTTTCAGCCAAAAAAATTAATTTTCTAACAGAAAAGTCAATTTTTAAACAAAATACGTGAATTTTCAACCAAATAGTTGACTTTTCAACTGAAAAAGATTATTTTTCAACCAAAAATTGAATAGTCAAATTTTCAGTTGAAAAAATTAATTTTCAATTAAAAAAAGAACAAATTTTCAACAGAATAGTAAAATCTTCAACCAAAACCAATTAATTTTAATCAAACAGTTCCGTTTTTAACCAAAAAAAATAAATTCCGACCAAAAGAGATTAATTCTTAAAGCAAAAAGACGAATTTTCAACTAAAAAAGAACAATTTTCTACCAAAAAAGGAATAGTTAAATTTGAAGTTAAAAAACGTAATTCCAAATATATATAAAAAAAAAACAATTTTTCAATAAAATAGTGATGATGTAATTAAAAAAAAAAGCATTTTTAATTCAAAAATTTTAAACTTAGAAAAAAAATGTATTTGAACAATATTTTTTTGGAATTGAATTTTGTCCTATTATCGCTTCTTGCCAATTTTTGAAAAATAATTGAATTTTAATAATCTATGGCTCATTATTTTTTGGGAAAAGATCTCTACGGTTCCCAATTTTGAAAGTAAATTTTCTATGGCTACAATCGTTGAAACCATTTTTTTTATAGAAGTCCTTCTTTAAGCAAATAATTATTTACTTATTTTCAAAAACGGAAACAATAAAATTGTAAGGGATTGTTATCCCCGGAAAAATGAGCCATAATTGATTAAAACGCAATCATTTTAAAAAAATTGATAAGAAACGACAGTAAAACGAAATGCAACCAAAAAACCATTGTTAAAATAATTATTCTTCATAAGTTTCAAACTTTTTTCATTAAAAATAATGTTTTTTCTTTCATAAAACATGACTGATAATATCATTTCAATTCTTAAAAGAATAGAAAACTTTTTTCCCAGAGACCTGATTTTTGGCACAACTACCTTAATTAAAAATTTTTTAATTATTATTATTTTTCAAATATTGGCTGTTTTAATAAAAACTTTCTGATTACAAATTTTTTATTCATTAATTTAAAAATTGTTAAGAGTTCCACTTTGAGTGCTTTAATTTACACTTCAGTTTTTATTACTTCAAATAAAAAACTTTTCAGCTTCAAGAGTTCAAATTTTCTAATTCCAATGATCGTGAAAAATTTATTCAAACCGGAAAATAGCCGGAAATTTGTTCCCGAAAAAACACCCGTTCCGACAGGTTTGACAACAGTTAAACAGGCGTACCACTCCTAGTTCGAAATGGCGGGAAAATTGAAACAGCTCTTGATTATTGAGTTTAAATTTGATTTTCGAGTGTTCCTATATTATTTTTCCCTCTATATCATGGTAAGATATCGACCGAATTGAATAAATCATTAATGAATATTGATTAATAACAAAGTATAAAGTGTCAAAATCAAATTTTGTGATTCTTTTTTGTCTAATATTTTTTATTTCGTGTAGAAATGAAAGAAAAGCTGTTTAAATTCAATTTTTTCGACCAACTCTTCAGAAAGGAAATGAACCCGTTCTTCTTGGACTTTATACAGCACTGAATCGTCTGCTCCATGATGGTCTCAACAACGCGACTCCAGTGAATTGCCGACGCTGACGCCGAACCGAAGTCTGATATCGCTTATCAGCCTCATTCAGTCGCGTTTCTTCGCTGGAACACGGTCTACATCGTTTTAAAGTTATAATCACGATTTTCCGCATAAAATCTTTGTTCGAATAAATCTCTTAAACCCAGAAAACCCAGCATGGCAGCCAAGCAGAATGTGTGTATTATCGGTTCCGGAAACTGGTAAGTTATTTTCGAATTTTCTCTTTAAACATGTACAAATATTGGACTTTTGCGTCTTTTCTGCCTTTTTTCAACCAGAGAATATCGTCACATGCATATTTAATGATTGCGATTAATTTTAACACATTGGGGATCAATATACTTTAGTAATTTATTTATAAAAAAAAGCCATTAAAAGAGGCATTGTGTTGAAAAAATTCAGTGGGAAATTCTTGTGTTATTTATGGACAGGATTTACACGAGGATTTTTAAATATTCGTCAAGGAATTCCGTGAGTCAATTGATTGTTGCGGATTTCCTAGCGGAATTCAAAAAATTATTAAGGATGTCTGAGGATTTAAAAGAAATGTTTATTCAATTTCTAAAATATATTTCAAGAAATTGGAATCTTATTTGCGCTCCAAAGTATTATTTGATAGAATTTAAATACTTGTTGGCTTTTAAGAATTAAATTAATATTTGCAGACTTCACACTCATTATCCTTTTTCCTCTTTTTTAGTAATTTCTCTTTTTCTCCCTGTTTTCATGAAATATCCCTTTTTGCTAATTTTTGAACGAACTGAATTCATATAATCGAATAAGAAAACCCACATATTTTTGTTTTAAAGTTAATTGTTTTCAATTGAAAAGTCTACTATTATATTTTTGGTTCACATTTAATCTCTTTTGGTTAAAAATTCTATTATTTGGTTGAAAATGTCATTATTTTGTTTAAAATTCAACACTTGTTAAAAACTGATCGTTTTTATTGAAAATTCAACTATTTTAGTTGAAAATTCGTCATTTTGGTTGAATTCAACTTTTTTTACTTAAATTTAAAGTCTTTTTTGGTTAAAACAGCAACTTTTACATTTTTTGTTGAGGATAATTCAATGTTTTTTTTTAAATTTTATTATTTGGTTAAAAAGTTCATTCTTTTTTTGAAAATTCAATAGTTTTTTTTTAAATGTCATCCTTTTTGGTTAAAAATTCGTCTTTTTGGGTTGAAAATGAACTTTTTTGTTGAAAATTCACATTTTTGGGTTAAAAACGATTTTTTTTTTGTAGAAAATTCAACTATTTGCTTAAAAGATTATATCTTTTTGGGTCTAAAATTGATTTTTTGTTGATAATTAAACTATTTTAGTAGAAAATTCATCTTTTTGTTTGAATCCTCCTTTTTTATTTAAAATAGAAATATTTGTTGGTTAAAATATCAAATGTTTTATTTTTCGTTAAGAATAATTGATCTTTTTGTTTAAATTTGAATATGTGGTTGAAAAGTTTTTTTTTTTTTTTTTTTTGAAAATTCAACAATTTTGTAAAAAAAAGTCATCCTTTTTGGTTGAAAATTCAACTGTTTTGTTAAAAAAAATTCTTTTTGGGTTAAAAATTAATTAAACTTTTTTTATTTAAAATTAAAATCTTTTTAGGTTAAAATATCAAGTATTACATTTTTCTTTGAGAATAATTTTTCTTTTTTTTAAATTTTGTTTATGTGGTTGACTTCATTCATTTTCTGAAAATTCAACAATTTTATTAAAAATTCGTCTTTTTGTCTTAAAAATTAACTTTTTTGTTGAAAATTCACATTTTTGGGTTAAAAATTAAATTTTTTTAGATAATTCAACTATTTAGTTAAAAAATCATCTTCCAAAATTAATTTTTTGTTGAAAAAAAACTATTTAGTTGAAAATTCATCTTTTTGTTTGAATCTACCTTTTTTATTTAAAATAGAAATATTTGTTGGTTAAAATGTCAAATATTTTATTTTTCGTTAAGAATAATTGATCTTTTTGTTTAGATTTGAATATGTGGTTGAAAAGTTTTTTTTTTTTTTGAAAATTCAACAATTTTGTAAAAAAAGTCATCCTTTTTGGTTGAAAATTCAATTGTTTTGTTAAAAACTCGTCTTTTTGGGTTAAAAATTAATTTTTTTTTGCGAAATTTAAACTATTTTGTTAAAAAATCTTCTTTTTTGGGTCTGAAATGAACTTTTCTGATTAAGGATTCAACTACTTCGTTAAGAGTTGAACTACTTTGTTGAAAATTCATTTTTGGTTGAAAATTCATCATTTTAGTTCAAAATTCGCCTCTTTGGTTGAATTAAACTTTTTTTATTTAAAATTAAAATCTTTTTACGTTAAAATATCAACTATTACATTTTTCTTTGAGAATAATTTTTATTTTATTTTTTTAAATTTGTTTATGTGGTTGAAAACTTAATTCATTTTCTTAAAATTCAACAATTTTATTAAAAATTCGTCTTTTTGTCTTGAATATTAACTTTTTTGTTGAAAATTCACATTTTTGGGTTGAAAATTAAATTGTTGGAAAATAATTCAACTATTTGGTTAAAAAATCATCTTCCAAAATTAATTTTTTGTTGAAAGAAAACTATTCAGTTGAAAAACAGCTTTCATGGTCAAAAATTAACTTCTTTGTTGAAATTTATCTTTTCGGGTTTAAAAGTCAACTGTTTTCTAACAAATTCGTCTTTCGTTGAAAATTCAGCGATTTTCTAGAGAATTGGTTTTTTTCTTTGCTTGAAAGTTCAACTATTTGGTTGTAAAATCATCTTCTTTTGGGTCTAAAATTAATTTTTTATCGAAAAATGAACTATTTTTGTTGAAAATTCGCCCTTTTGGATTGAATTTTTTTGTTTAAAAAAATTTTTGGTAAAAAACTGATCTTTTTGGATTGAAAATTAACTTTTTTTTTGAAAATTCAACTATTTGGTCAAGAAATCATTTATTTTTGGTCTAAGATTAACTTTTTGTTGAAAATTCAACTATTTTGGTTGAAAATAACATCTTTCTTGGACGAAAATTAACTTTTTTGTTGAAATTTATCTTTTGTGGTTTAAAAGTCAACTGTTTTGTAACAAATTCGACATTTGAGCGTGAAAACTCAACTCCGTCGTTGAAAATTAAACTACTTTGTAAAACATTCATCTTCTTTGCTTGAAAGCTCAACTTTTTGGTTGTCGAATCATCTTTTTTGGGACTAAAATTAATTTTTTTGTTGAATGTTCAATTATTTGGTTGAAAAATCGTATTTCTTGATCAAAAATTAACTTTTTTGAAAATTTACCTTTTTGGGTTTAAAAGTCAACAGTAATCTAAAAAAATCATCATTTTTGCTTAAAAATTCAACTATTTGGTTAAAAATTCAACTGTTTTGTAGAAAATTCGTCATTTTCGCTTGAAAGTTCTACTACTTGGTTGTAAATGCATCTGTCGCTAGATAATTCACATTTTTATTGAAAATTTAACTGTTTTATTAAAAATTCGTCATTTTGCATTGAATTTTTTTTGTAGAAAAGTTTTTGGTTGAAAATTCAATTTTTTGGTTAAAAATTCAATTATTTTGTTGAAAATTCGTCTCTTTTGCTTGAAAATTTAACTATTTTGTAAAAAAAGTCATCTTTCATGGTTGAAAATTACCTTTTTTGTTGAAAATTCATTTATTTAACTTGAATGCTCTACTCTTTCGTTGAATATTCACCTCTTTTGGTAGAAAATTAAAACTTTTTGGTTGAAAATTCAACTATTTTGTTGAAAGTGCCTTATATTTTGAACTAAAATCTCAAGCGTTTCATGTTGAATTCCATAAGGTACCTAATTAATTTTGTATAAAAGAATTTATTCCCCTATTTTCGTGAAAAATTACCCTAGTTCCCCTGTTTTGAGAGCATTGTAGACTACGAGGTCTATTTTCAATTCAAGAAGTGATATATTAGATTGAATCGACTTTTCAAAATTGTTTGTCAAATTACATTAATTTGAAACAAATTAATTGAGTGAATGCCACAGTGGAATAAAATATGGAAATTGAAATGAGAAATTGCTCTTTCAGCTTTTCTCAAATCGATTTTTCATCAAATTTTCTTCGTCTACGGCCTATATTTCAATTATTTTAAAAATAAAATAAAATTTTTTTTAATCATATTTAAATATTTTAAATCCAGACCCATTTTTCATCCAACGAGCATAACTATTTTAAATAATTTTCTTCTATAAATAAAAGAAATGATGAATGACATAATAAATAAAAGAATTATTTTCTAATTTTAGGGGCTCGGCGATTGCGAAAATCGTTGGATCAAATGCCAAAGCATTAGATTCCTTCGAAGACCGAGTTACCATGTATGTTTATGAAGAAATCATCGAAGGGAAAAAATTAACTGAAATCATCAATGAAACCCACGAGAATGTAAAATATCTTCCCGGTCACAAAATTCCCGAAAATGTGGTAAGTCCATATGAATTCTCTGATAATCCTTGTATTGATTGTTGTGACCAGAATAGTATTTTTCCATGTCATCAACGAATGATTGGAATTTGGATTTGGGTCCATCAAAATCTTTCCTTTCATTATTTATTCTACACTTGTGCAATCGTTTAAAGGGAGATTACAAGTTACAACCTTATCCAGAAAGCTAATGCGATAAGCTAAGATAAAAGCCAAAAGAATTTAAATTGTATGGTTTGTAATCTCCTTCGCATGGATGAGATGCAATAAACAAGAGTATTAGATCAATGCCTGTAGATATTAAGAGGGAATTAAGTCTGCAATATCTATTTTTATCAGGAATTTAGAATTATTTGGGTAATAGTTTTGTAATAGTTGATATTTCTATAAAAAAAAAAATAATTTTGAATCAAAAACGGTTAAATTGAACCAAAAAAGATGAATTTTCGACCAAATAGTTGAAACTTCAACCAAAAAATTTATTATTAACAGAGTAGTTCAACTTTAAACCAAGTAGTAGAACTTTCAATTAAAAAGATAAATTTTTAACCAAAATTGGAATAGTCAAATATTCTACTAAAAAGATTAATTTTCAACCAAAAAAAGAAGGAATTTTCAGCAAAATACTTAAATTGTCAACTAAAATGATAAACATTCTACAACAAAAAAATCAGTTTTTAACAAAGTAGTTACCATTCAATCAAGTAGTTCAAGTTCAACTAGAAAGAAGAAATTTGGAACGAAAAATGGATTAGTTAAAGTTTCACCACAAAAAAAAATAATTTTTAATAAGCAATGTGATAATTGATATTTCCATCAACAAAATGTTTATTTTGAATAAAAAACAGTAGTTAAAGTCAACCAAAAAAGATGAATTTTCTTACAAATAGTTGAATCTTCAACCAAAAAAAAATTATTTTGAACAAAGTAGTTCAACTTTAAACTAAGTAGTGGAATTTTCAACTAAAAAACACAAATTTTCAACCATAATTGGAAAGTCAAATATTCTACGAAAAAGATTAATTTTCAACCAAAAAAAAGAAGGAATTTTCAACAAAATAGTTAAATTTTCAACTGAAATGATAAATCTTCAACCAAAAAAATCCATTTTTAACAAAGTAGTTCTCATTCAATCAAGTAGTTCAATTTTCAACTAAAAATAATAAATTTGGAACCAAAAATGGAATAGTTAAAGTTTCATAAAAAAAATTCCAATAAAAAATGTAATAGTTGATATTTCCACCAACAAAATGTTTATTTTGAATAAAAAACAGTAGTTATAGTCAACCAAAAAAGATAAATTTCATCCAAATAGTTGGATCTGCAACCAACAAAACATTATTTTTAACAAAGTAGTTCAACTTTAAACCAAGTAGTGGAATTTTCAACTAAAAAACACAAATTTTCAACCATTATTGGAAAAGTCAAATATTCTACGAAACAGATTAATTTTCAACAAAAAAAAAGAAGGAATTTTCAACAAAATAGTTAAATTTTCAACTAAAATGATAAATCTTCAACCAAAAAAATCCATTTTCAACAAAGTAGTTAAACAATCAACCAAGTAGATCGATTTTCAACTAAAAAGGAGACATTTGGAACCAGAAATGGGATAGATAAATTTTCTACCTAAAAAAATTAATTTTCAACATAAAATGTCATAGTTGAATTTTGAATCAAAAACAGAAGTTGAATTCTCTCCAAAAAGATTAATTTTCAAACAAATAGTTGAATCTTCAACCAAAAAAATTTATTTTTAACAAAGTAGTTAAACTTTAAACCAAGTACATAGTGGAATTTTCAACGAAAAAGATAAATTTTTTACCAAAATTGGAATAGTCAAATATTCTAACAAAACGAATAATTTTCAACCAAAAAAAAAGAAGCAATTTTCATAATAATAGTTCAATTTTCAACTAAAGAGATAAATTTTCAACTAAAATGATAAATCTTCAACCAAAAAGAAAATCAGTTGTTAACAAAGTAGTTCAACATTCAACCAAGTAGTTCAATTTTCAACTAAAAAAGAAAAATTTTGAACCAGAAATGGAATAGTTAAATTTTCAACAACAAAAAAGTCACTAAAAAAGTTAATATTCAACCAAAAAAAAGAATTAATTTTCAATAAAATAGTTAAATTTTCAACTAAAAGTTTAAATCTTCAACAACAAAAAATCCATTTTTCACAAAGTAGTTAAACATTCAACCAATTAGTTCAATTTTCAACTAACAAGGAAACATTCGGAACCAAAAATGGAATAGTTAAATTAAAAAAAAATAATAATATTCCATATAAAATTTAACAGCACAATAATAGTACAATTTTTCAACTAAAAAGGGGAAATTTGGAACCAAAAATGTAATAGTTGATACTTCTATAAAAAAAGGTTATTTTACATAAAAAACAGTTTAATTCAACCAAAAAAGACGAATTTTCAACCATATAGTTGAATCCTTAACCAAAACACATTAATTTTCAAGCAAAATTAAAAAAAATTAATTTTAAAGCTTTTTTAAAAAAACACATGAAACTTCTACGAAATTGTTGATTTTTCGATAAAGTAGTTGAATTTTCAAAACGAAAATATGAATTTGCAACCAAATAGTTACATTTTGAACCAAAAAAGATCAAATTTCTACCCAAAGAGATGAATTTTCAACAAAAGTGTTCAAGTTTTCACCAAAAAAAAATTTTCAGTCAAAAGAGAAAAAGAATTTCAACCAAATTGTTGAATATTTAACCCAAAAAGACGAATTTTTATCAGAATAATTACATTTTCAACCAAATAAAATTTTTAATAGAAAAACAGAAGAATTCTCAACGAAAAATGTTATAGTAGACTATTCAACCAAAAAGGATGAGATGAAATAAACAAGAGTATTAAAGAAATGCCTTTAAATATAAGATGAAATTAAGTCTACAATATCTGCTAGTTTTCTCAGGAATTTAGAATTATTTGGGTATTATGGATTAGTCTCTATATTTCTGGCAAGATCAATATTTATTAGGAAAGATTTATTTTGGACTCGGGCCGCATTGCTCACCTAGGCCTTTCTGGCTTGTAACCTTGACCGTACAAGCAGGAGAGTATTGATTTATTCGCTGCTTCCTTGCACGTGCATGCACGTACAGAGATCTGAATTTTGCAGTTGATTATTTTTATTTCAGCTTCAATTAAACAGAACTAGCAGTAAATGAATTGTAATACCTTCATGGATTTTTATTTCCTGCGTTAAAAATATAAACAATTTAAAAATCCATTATTAAAGAAATTTTTTAATATCCAAAGTTTAACAAATTTTGAAACAATAATTAATAATTTCGAATTGGAAGCGCTTGAATTGTTTTTTTACGTTTAACCGATTAGACATTCAACCTGTAGAAAATTTTATTCGGTTAAACTTCCCCTCGTTTTTTACTTTTTTTTTATTTAAACTAGCTTCACGTAGCTCAAATTTTCAGGGTTATTCATTCAACCCAGAAAACATAATTTGAAAGCAGCTTCAAATTTTTCAAATTTCGGACCCTCCCCATTTACAAGAAGCCAAAAAATTCTTTTCAACTTTATCGATAACAGGCTTCGCAGGCCAAAATGCTCTAAAAACAGGAGAAATAAGATTTTTCACAAAAATAGGAGGATCAAGTCTTTTTAATAAAATAATTGAGAAATTCAATTTGGAATGCTGTAAATTCTTAATATTTCCAGTAAAAATATTGGACACTCAACAAAATAGATGCATTTTTGAACAAATAGGACAATATTCAACTATATAAACATGAATTTTCAACCCAGAAAATAATTTTCTACAAGAAAAGTCAAATTTTCAACATAATACATGAATCTTTAACCAAATAGTTGCATTTTTAACTAAACAAGATTATTATTCAACCAAAAATCGAATATTTAAAATTTGAGTCAAGCGAAAATAATTTTTAATCAAAAAAAGAATACATTTTCAACAAAACAATAAAATCCTCAACCAAAACCGATTAATTTTAATCAGTTTCATTATTAACAAAAAAAAAAAAGAAACTTCAACCAAAAGAGATGAATTTTCAACTAAAATGATAAATCTTTAACCAAAAAATAATCCATTTTTAATAAAGTAGTCTAACATTTAACCAAGTAGTTCAATTTTCATCTAAAAAAGGAGACAGTTTTAGTCAAAAACGGAATAGTTAAACTTTCAACAACAAAAAATTATTTTTCAATAAAATATGTAATAGTTGATATTTCTATCAACAAAATGTTTATTTTGAATGAAAAAACAGTTTTATTCGTTCAAGAAAGATGAATTTTCAATCAAATAGTTGAATCCTCAACCAAAAAATTTATTTTTGACAAAGTAGTTCAACTTTAAGTTAAGTAGTGAAACTTCCGACTAAAAAAGATAAATTCTTGAACAAAATTGGAATAATCTAATCTTCTACAAAAAAGATTAATTCTCCACCAAAAAAAGAAGGAACAAAATACTTAAATTTTCAACTAAAGAGATGAATTTTCAACTCAAATCATAAATCTTCAACCAAACCAAATTCAATTTTTATAAGTTGTTATAAGTATTTTCATAAGTATTTTTTATAAGTAGTTAGATATTCAACCAAGTAGTTCAATTTTCAACTAAAAAAAAATTAGGAACCAAAAATGTAATCGTTAAATTTTTACCAAGAAAAAAAAAATAATTTTCAACAAAAAATGTAAAAGTTAATTTTTTTATCAAGAAAAATGTTTATTTTGAATCCAAAAGAGTTAAATTTTCAACCAAGAAAGATTTTTCAGTCATGAAGGAAACCAAATTTCAACTAAATTGTTGAATTTTGCACAAAACAGTTGCATTTTCAACGAAAAATAAAATATATGAATTTTCAACCAATAGTTGAATGTTCTACCAAAATAGTTGAATTTTCAACCCAAAAAGACATACTTTCAACAAAACAGTTGAATTTGCAACCAAAAAGGATAACTTTAATAAAGTTGTTGAAATTTCATTAAAATAATTAAATTTGCAACCAAACAGGTGCATTTTGAACCAAAAAAGATAAAATTTCTATTCAAACATATGGATTTTCAACAGAAGAGTTGAATTTTCCACCAAGAAACATTTTTCATTTAAGAGAAAAAAAATGTCAACCAAATTGTTGAGACTTCAACAAGAAAGTTAATTTTCAACCAAATAGTTGAATTTTCAACACAAAAAGACGAATTATCTACGAAACATTTGAATTTAAAAAAAAAAAATGACGTTCAAAAAAATTATTGCATTTTCATTAAAATGATTACATTTTCAACCAAATAATCAAATTTTTAATAAAAAAAAAAGATAAATTCTCAAACAAAAAAGTAACAGTAGATAATTCAACCAAAAAGAATGAGCTCAACAAAAATATTTTGATTTTCTTTTTGGGCTCTATTTATTCAGTTTTCATTTAAATCGGAAAATGAGAAAAAGGGTCAAGGAGGCGAATAGGGATAAGACTGTGACGCCTGCGATAAATAAATAAAAATTTTGATAATTCATAGACTGAAGAATAATAATTTAAATAAACATTTAAGTTTATTTTTAATATTTTTAAAATATAAGGCAAGAAAACTGAAAATTTTGTTTAGAAAATAAAGTTAATTTTCCACTGCACTTTTTGTTTTCGGACTGAACACTTTTAAAACCGAACTGGATCATTCAAAATTCAAAGGAATTGACATTATATGGTTTCTAATTAAAAGCGTTCAAACTTGAATAATTTAATATTGAAAACTTTCTAATATAAATAATTTTTAATTTGTAGCAATTAAAATTTGACAATTTAAAATTGAAAACTAAATTGAGTGTTTCATAGTCAAAGCTTCTGAAATTTCAGAATTTTACATTGTTATTACATAACAAAAGTATTATTTATATAAAAATTGATCAGACAAATTTGTGTAAGAAAACGTTCCAAATGAAGTAATTTTAAGTGGGAAAAATTAAAAATTAAAACTTATGGAAATGGCAAAATTCAATTTCAGATGATTTTAAACGACATAATTTTCAACTTTTTAATTTCAAATCGTTCAAAATTGGTAACACTTCATTTAGAATTAATATTCTTCCTTGAAATCTCTCAGTCAAATATTTTTTAATTTCAAATGATTCATGTTTTAAATGTTCAAGTAAAAATTCTCTTTTCATTTTTCAAAATTTTTTCGAAATGTTCAATATTTTGGAACATTTTAAAATAAGAAATAATTCACTTTTGAAAGCCTTGTTTCAAAATCTTCTCATATCTAAAATTATTAAATTTAAAACGGAAGCAAAAAACTTTAGTTTCAAGGGCTCAAAAATCAAACTGTTTTACAATTGCTCATTCTAAACTAGAATTAAAAATTAAAATTATAGAAATTTCAAAGATGATAAATATGATTAATAAGTATCATATCATGTAGTATCGAGTGACATTCAAAGTGATTGGATAGATTTTTTTTTACTAGAAAAGGTGATTCCTGTAAAAAAAATTACTGTCATTTTTACCATTAAGAATTGAAGAATTTTAAATAAGTATTATGATCCTTCAAAGTTAAATTATTCTAAAAACGTTGAAAATCATATTCTTTAATCGGAAACCTTCAAAATTATTCAAGTCAAACTTGAAGCCTTAGAAATTAGACAATTCCAAACTAAGTTTGAAAATTGAAGCATTCTTAAATCAGGATCTTGAAACTAAGACGTTAAAAATTATTTATTTTCAAATTGTGCACCATGATTTTTAAAATTCGCTAGACAAAAATTACGCGAAAAACGAGCGGAAACAGGAGCTTCAATGTGAACAGAATGAATAAATCGTAGATTATTATATATAATTGTATTCTTCTTTTAAATTTTATTGACTTTCAATTAAATTTTTAAACAGTTCGAATACCTTCAAAATTGAAATAATTTAAGAATCTTAATCTTCTGTTTCCCTGAAAATTTAACGTAAGGAAACCGGTTGTTCATAAGTATTCTAGATATCTGACAGTATTTGTAAATATCAGCAAGCAAACCTGTCAAGATATAATTATTGAAATATGTGAAATCACTTTCAGTAAGGAAAAATTTACTTTCAACTGTACGATCTCTTATCAAAAGACCTTGAATGAAACAATTAATTTATTTCTGTACTAACTAGGAAGAATAACAAATACGAGAATATCTGGTAGGAACTTGTTTTCGGAATTACTGGATTTAATTTTTTTTTTTAGATACTGTCACGTGTCGAGGATGTGTCATAATGCGCCAATTCAAAGACATTGTTTCAGTTATGTAATTCCTCTATAAGCTTCCGTTTTGCGAACCATTAATAGAATCAGACGCGTAAGAACTAAAGGGGACAGTCCAAAATGCCAAATGATTTTTTTTTCTCAAGAAAAAAGGAAAGCTTTCATCTTTGCGAACCTCATTCCAATTTGCATAATATTATAGGCCACCTTTCACCATTTGTAGAAATACATATTTCATTTCTGTCCGACTTTCCAATCAGCTTTTTGAAAAAAATACATAGAAACTTATTCTGATGAGCTAGCATTTACAGATTTCACAGAAAAAAATCCTCTCAAAACATGGGAAATAGGGAAATTTTTCACGAAAATAGGGGATAAATGATTTTAAATCAAATTTAAGTAGGTACCATATTCCTAAGATTTAAAGTCGAAATATATTGCATTTTCAACAGAATAGTTATACAATATATAAATACAAAAACTAAGCAAGATTTTTCAGTCAAAAAAGAAAAAAAAATCAACCATATTGTTACATTTTTAAGCCTAAAAGTCGAATTTTCTATAAAACAGTTTAATTTTCAACCCGAAACTATTTATTTTAAAAAATGTTCATTTTCTATTAAATAGTTGAATTTTCAATCCGGAAAGACGAATTTTCAACGAAAGAGTTGAATTTTTAAGATTAAAAAGTCGAATGTTTCTGAAAAAATTTGACTTTCAGACTCTAAAAGATGAATTTCAATAAAAAAAAGTTGAATTATCAACCAAAAAAGATTTTTCAGTCAAGAAAGAAAAAAATTCACCAAATTCTTACACTTTTTGAAGCCAAAAAGACGAATTTTCTAAAAAATAGCTTCATTTTTAACCCGGAAGTATTTATTTAAATAAAAAAGTTCATTTTCAGCCAAATAGTTGTATTTCCTACAAAAATAATTGAGTTTGCAACCAAGGAAGATTTTTCAGTCAAGAAAGAAAAAAAATCCACCAACTTGTTAAATTTTTAAGCCAAAACAGCCAATTTTCTACAAAGCAGTTGTAACTTGCCACCCGACAATATTAATTTTCAAGAAAAAAGTTCATTTTCAACCAAGTAGTTAAATTTTCAACTAAAATTATGAATCTTCAAACCAAAAAGACGAATTTTCAAAGAGGGAGTTGAATTTTTAAGTTAAAAAGTCCAATGT
Organism: Andricus curvator; assembly: GCA_932195095.1. Lineage (NCBI taxonomy): Eukaryota > Metazoa > Arthropoda > Insecta > Hymenoptera > Cynipidae > Andricus > Andricus curvator. Next base: position 549,417 of record CAKNYM010052333.1, on the reverse strand, counting down.
TTTTGAAGACATTCAACTTTTAGACCTTAAAAGATGAATTTTCAACGAAAAAGTTAATTTTCAACCAAGAAAGATGGATTTTCAAATTAAAAGAAAAATTTTAATAATAATTTATAAGTAAACTGTTTGCATTTACAACCAAATAGTTCAAGTTTCAAGTAAGAGAGTCGAATTTTTAACCCAGTAGTAGATTTTTCAACCTACAAATATTTCAAACCAAAAATAGAATTTTCAACAGAAGATTTCGGTAAAATAAAATTATGTAATTATGAATTAATTAATTACATTATTTAGTTTTCAATTTTAAATTGTCAAATTTCAATTGCTAGAAATTAAAAATTATTTATATTAGAAAGTTTGCAATATTAAATTATTCAAGTTTGAACGCTTTTAATTAGAAACTATACAATGTCAATTCATTTGAATTTTGAATGATTTTCAACCAAAAATGGAGTAATCCAATTTTCAGTTAAAAAATTAATATTCATTCAAATACTTCAATTTTCAACCAAAGAGATGAATCTTAACTAAAAACTGAATTTTGAACAAGATAGTTCAACTTTCAGGCAAGTAGTTGAAATTTCAACCAATAAATAATTTTTCTAACGAAAAATGGAATAGTTGATACTTCAATCAAAGAAGATTTTAGTTTTAAATAAAAAGCAGTTCAATTTAACAAAAAATGTCGAATTTCCCACAAAATAGTTGAATCCTCAAACAAAAGCACATTAATTGTACACCAAGGAGTTGCATTTTTAACCTAAAGAAATGAATTTTTAAACCAAAAAGACAAATTTACAGCTAAGAAAGATTTTTCGGTCAAGATAGAAAAAAAATTGGAACCAAATTGTGGAATTTTCAAGCCAAACAGACAAATTTTTTATAAAAGAGTTCAATTTTCAAGAAACATGTTAATTTTCAACGAAGTAGTTAAATTTTCTACCAATGAGATGAATCTTCAACCAAAAAAGATGACTTTTGAACAAAATAGTTAAATTTTCAACCAAAAATATAATACTAGGCTTTTCAATATAAAAGAATGAACTTTCAACCTAAAAAGACGAAGTTTCAACAAAATAGTTGAATCCTGAATCAAAACGGATGAATTTTCAAACCAAAAAGGCGAATTTTCTACAAAAGAGTTACATATACAACCGAAGAGATGAATTTTCAAGTAAAATGATGAATCTTCAATAAAAAAAAAATTTAACAAAGTCAACCAAAAAATATTATTTTTTAAAAAGAATAGGTTATTTTTGAACAAAGTAATTAAATTTTCAATCAAAAGAGATCAATCTTTTTGGTTTGAAATTTCAACAATTTGGTTACCATTTGTTACCGAAAATATTATTTTTTCTAGCAAAAATTATGAATTTTCAATCAAAAAAAGATAACTTTTCGACAAAATAGTAGAATTTTCTTCCAAATATTAGAATTTTTAATCAAAAGAGATAAATTCTCCACCAAAAATATAACATTAGACTTTTTAACCAAACAAAAATAAACTTTAAACGAAAAATATTGGAATTTCTTATTGGGTTCTATTAATTCAGTTGGGATTTAAACGAAAAAGCGATAAAAAGTGGAAGTTTCTTGAAAACAGAGGGAAAAAGGGAATTCTTTAAAAAAAGGAAATGAAACGAATTCTTTAAAAAAGGAAAAAGAAGGGAATAGGAAAAACAGTGTGAAGTCTACATTTAGGAATAAAAGTTTTCCTTTCTCATTTTTGGAACTATCCAAGGTTCAGTTTCTATCAGAAAAACAAACAAAAATTAATTTTCAAATGAAAAACCTACAGCTTTGACTTTAGAACTTTGAACGTTTAGGTTTATATTTCGCAGTCATGCTTGGAACATTTGACCTCGGGATAGCCTAATAAAAGTTTATGATTAATTCTTTCAACATGCTTTGTACTTTTTTCACTGAGAACAAAAGTATTCTTTGATTCAGAAAATGACTTGCCCTTCCTGAGAAAATTATTTCCAATTTTGTCTTGATTGAAACTTATAAACTTTATGATAATTAATCAATCTCTCTCTTTTTTTAGGTCGCTGTTCCAGATGTTGTAGAGGCGGCGAAAGATGCTGACATCCTTATTTTTGTTGTACCACATCAATTTATTCGAAGATTATGCAGCTCACTTTTAGGAAAAATTAAACCCACCGCAGTTGGTCTTTCACTCATTAAAGTAAGACACTCGTAGAAATTCTAATCGACACCAAGATTTACTGATTAACTTGAAAATATTATTCAATCATTTGTTTATTAATTTTTTCTTTGTTTCTAAACATTCTTATTATTATAGGGTTTCGACAAAAAAGAAGGGGGTGGCATCGAACTGATCTCTCACATAATTGCAAGGGATTTAAATATTTCCATGTCCGTTTTAATGGGAGCAAATCTCGCCTCAGAAGTCGCAGATGAGATGTTTTGCGAAACGACCATAGGTGAATTTTATGTACAGATAAGTAGTAATAATCATGCAATTCTGACGTAAACTTCGCAATATCTTATCTTTAATGTAGCAGACGTCGATTTTCGCTGTTGCCTACATTTTCTGTAATTTTTCTGAAAAAAGTCTTTAAAAAATTAGACTTGAAATCAAATTATGAGAATTTTGTTTAAATCAGTTTAAACATTAAAAATATGTTTAAAAACAGGTAATAAAAACGAAATCGAAGTCAGTCATTTTTATTTTAAGTGGAACTAATTTTTTTCGCAGTTGAATTAATTAATTACAGGGTGGCCACTGATCGGGAAAACCGGGAATTAGTCTGGAATTTTTAGCACCGGGAAATAGCCGGGATTTTTTTTTAAACCTGGTATTTTTCAGATTTGTTTTTACTTTTGCAATAAATATCGCCTCGCTCTTCGAAAAAAATGTGTTTGGGATTTTTCTCAGTGTAACCAACGATCTCCGTTAAAATTTCGAAGTCCTTTTTAGATATTTAACATAATAATTACATAGGTAACCTAAATTTATATAATTAATTACTAATAATTAAAATAATAAAGTCATAATTAAGGGATACTCTGAATGTTTGGCAAATAAATTTAAAAAATAGCTTTTCGAGAAAAAATTATTTGAAGTTGAAGAGTGCCATAAGCTAACGTGTTATATATTTTGTCTTCAAATATAATATTACCCACTTCCGGTCATTTCGCGGACATAAAAGTATAATGAATTGATAGAAACCAATAAGAAAATCCAACTATTTTGGTTCGAAAGTTAATTATTTTTAATTGAAAAGTCTACTATTATATTTTTGGTTCAGAATTCATTTCTTCTGGTCCAAAATGTACCTGTTTTATGAAAAATTCATCTTTTTGGATAGAAGATTAGTCCTTTTGGATTGAAAATTCATCTTTTGGTAGAAAAGTCGTCTTTTTTGGCATAAAGTAAATTCGTTTTCAATGGAAAGTTTACTATTATATATTTGGTTCTGAATTCATCACTTTTAGTTAAAAATTCTAACATTTGGTTGAAAATGTAATTATTTTGTTAAAAATTCATCTTTTTTGGTCGTAAATTCAACTGGGTAAAAAAACTTGGATAGAAAAGTCATATTTTTGGTTGAAACTTCATTTTTTATGGTTGAAAGGAAATTTTCTAAATGGAAAAGTCTACTGTCATATTTTTGGACCAGAATTCATCTATTTTGATTCAGAATTCTATTTGGTTGAAAATTTAATTATTTTGTTGAAAATTCGTCTTTTTGGGTAGAACATCCGTCTTTTGGATTAAAAAAACATCTTTTGGTAGAAAAGTCATTTTTTGTCGAAAATTTAACTGTTTTGGATAGAAAATTCACTTTTTCGTAGAAAAGTCGTCGTTTTGGTTTAAAGCGTATTATTTATTGGAAAGTCTACTATTATATGTTTGGTTAAGAATCCATCACTTTTTGTTAAAAAGTCTAAAACTTGGTTGAAAATTTAATTATTTTGTTGAAAATTCAACTATTTTGTTAAAAAGTCATCTTTTTTGGTCAAAAATTGCACTACTTGGTTGAAAATTCGTCTTTTTGGATAGAAAATTCGTCCTTCTGAATTGAAAATTTATCTTTTGCTTAAAAAAAGTCATCTTTTTTGTTCGTAGGTTAATTGTTTTTGTATAAAAAAGTAAACTATTATATTTTGGGTCATATGAAAAAATTAATTTTTAATAAAAAAAACGATTTTTCTAAAAAACAGTTTAATCTTGTACCAAATTGTTGAATTTTAAAGCCGAAATGACGAATTTTCTACAGAACAGTTGAATTTTTAACCCGAGAATATGAATTTTCAACCAAAAGTTAATTTTCAACTAATCAGTTGAATTTTTAACAAAACAGTTCAATTTTCAGTTAAAAAATTAATTTCTAAGAAAAAAAAAGATCGAATTTTCAACTAAAATTACGAATGTTCAATAAAAAAAATGAACTGTTAATAAAGTACCAAGGAGTTGAATTTTCAACCTGAAATGATAAATTTTCAACAAAAAATGTAACAGTTAATATTTCAACAAAAAAAAAAGAAGATTTTTATTTAAAATAAAAAACAGTTGGATTTCTGCAACAAAAACGAATTTACACCAAAATACTGAAATCCTCAAGTAAAACAGATAATTTTCAACGAAACAGTTGCATTTATAACAAAAAAAAAATGTTTCTGCCAAAAACAAATTTTTAACAAAATACATTAATTTTCGAACAAATAGTTATATATATATATATATATTTCTTGTGAACTGTTGCATTTTCGAGCCAATAATACGACTTTTCAACAAAAAAGTTCATGTTCAACCAAAACAGATTAATTTTAACCAGACAGTTTCTTTTATAAACAAAAAAGGGTCATTTCCACAGAAAGAGGTACATTAAAAAAAATGTTAGCCAAAAAAGAAAACAAATGGTAACCAAATTGTGGAAATTTCAAACCAAAAAGACGATGTTTAAAAAAAAAAATTCAATCATGAAGTATGATTTTAAAAAAAAATTGTTGATTTTTCAACAAATGAATTCAAACTTTTAACGAAATAATAAGATTTTCAACCAAAAACGACGAGTTTTCAACAAAATACATAAATTTTCAACCAAATAATTAAATTTTATAGTAAATTGTTTAATTTTCGTGCCGAAAAATAAGAATTTTCTACAAAACAGTTGAATTTTCAACCGTGACAGATTAATTTTTAAACAGACAGTTGCTTTTTGAACCAAAACAGGTTCAATTTCTACAAAAAGAGATGAATTTTGAAACAAAAAAATTTGTTAGTCAAAAAAGAAAAAAATGGCAATCAAATTGTTGAATTTTGAAGCAAAAAGACGTGTTTTCAACAAAATAGTTGAATATTCAAATTGAATAACCAAAACAAATGACTTAAATTTTGAAACAAATAATAAGATTTTTATCAAAAAAACAAAAGATGAATTCTTGAGGAAAAATTTAATATTAGCCTTTTCAACCGAAAAGAATGAACTTTAAGCAAAAATAGTTAGATTGTATTATTGGGTTCTATTAATTCGATTCGAATATAAGTGAAAAAAAGAGAAAAAGGTGGAATAAAGCGATAAATAAATAGGAATTTTGATAATTTATAGACTAAACCATAACATTTTCAATAAACATTGAAGTTCATTTTTAATACTTTAAATATATTAGGTTAGAAAACTGAGAATTTTGTTTAAAAAATAAAGTTAGTTTTCCATTGCACACTTTGTGCTTTGTACTATACACTTTTAAATTCGGACTAGACACAAGTTTAATACTAAATAAATTTAGTGACACTATTTTGACGCTATTTTTTTCAAATTTGTATTATTTCTAAAACATTTAAAATTTTGCAGGATGTAAGGATAAAGTTATCGGTCCCATTCTGAGGGACATCATCCAGACCACATATTTCAGAGTCGTGGTTGTGGAAGATGTCGACTCTGTCGAATGTTGTGGAGCATTGAAAGTAATTATTTCTCTAAATTAAAGTAATTTCAACACTGCACATTATTTTTGAAATTACGGCATTAAAATGTATTCCATTTTACAGAATATAGTGGCCTGTGGTGCCGGTTTCGTCGACGGTCTCGGCCTTGGCGACAATACAAAAGCCGCTGTTATCAGACTGGGACTTATGGAAATGATTAAATTCGTGGATGTTTTCTTCCCCGGAGGAAAGCTTTCGACATTTTTCGAGAGCTGTGGAGTAGCAGATCTCATCACCACTTGTTATGGCGGAAGAAATCGTAAGGTTTCGGAAGCCTTCGTGAAAACCGGCAAGGTTAGTCACATTGTTTTACAAATCACTCATTCAATACTATTGAATTTTACGATTATATCTTCATTCATTGCATACAGGATGTCTGCTCAAATCCTGGAAAAAAATTCCCTGAAAATTCCAGGGTTTTTCCAGGTATAATTTTTCATTGAACGATGCCATTAAAATATTTCGCATTTTTAAAAACAATCGACTCGGAATATGTATTCAGTTTCGCATGTTGTAAATAATTTTTTCCGCTTTCTAGGGATTCAATTAATATTTTTAATTTAGAAAGCTTCAACAAATTATATTGCAATATATTCTTGATTATATTAGCACTATATTAAATTCAATTTAAACCGATTCAAATTCCTAACTTTTCAAGTAGGTGCATTTTTAACCAAACCGTTTTCAATTTTCAATCAAAAAAATTACTTTTCTACCAAAAAGACGATTTTTCAACAAAATACATGAATTCACAAACAAATAGTTGAATTTTGAACTAAAAAAGATCAACTTTCAAAAAAGTAGTTGAATCTTGAATCAAGAAAGATCAGTTTTCAACCGAAATGAAAAAGCCCAATTTTCAGTTAAAAGAATTATTTTTTCACACAAAAAACAGCAATTTTCATCCAAAGTGATGAATTTTCAACTGAAATGATGAAATCTTAATCTGGATAGATGAATTATCACAAACCAAAAAGATGAATTTCCAAAAAAAGAGTTTAACTTTGAAGCAAGTAGTTTTATTTTCAACCGTAAAGATGAATTTTTAAACAACAAGATTAATTTTCTACCATAAACGAGAAATTTTCATTAAAATACATGAATTTTCAACTAAAAAAGACAAATTGTCATTTAAAAATTGAATGGTTAAATTTTCAGATAAAAAAATTAATGTCGAACCGAAGAGATGAATTTTAAACTAAAATAATGGAATATTGAATTCGAATAGTTACATTTTTAGTTAAAAAAAAATTTCAACAAAAAAAAACAACTAATTGTCAAAAAAATAGTTACATTTTCAAACAAAGTGATGAATTTTCAACTAAAATGATGAATTTTACCTAGAATAATTGAATTTTCAACCAAAAAGATGAATTTTCATACAAGAAGATTAATTTCTACCAAAAAGACGAATTTTCAATAAAATACATGAATTCTCAACAAAATAGCTGATTTTTCAACTAAGAAAGATTAGTTTTCATCTAACAATAGAATATTCCAATTTTCAGTTGAAAAAATTAATTCCAACCAAAGAGATCAATTTTCAACTGAAATTATGAATCTTCAACTGGAATAGATGATTTATAAACCAGAAAGATAAATTTCTAACAAAAGAGTTTAACTTTTTACCACGTAGTTTTATTTTCAACCGAAAAGATGAATTTTGTACTAAAATAATGAATATTTTACTGAATACTTGAACTTTCAACCAAAAATATGAATTTTCAAGCAAAAAGATTGATTTTCAAACAAGAAGATTAATTTTCTACCATAAAAGACGAATTTTTAACTAAAAACGATAAATTGTCAGCCAAAAATTAAATACTTAAATTTTCAGTTTAAAAAAAATGTTCATCTAAAGAGTTGAATTTTCAACTACAATGATGGAATATTCCGTTGGAGTAGTTACGTTTTCAGTAAACAAAAATTATTTATCGACCAAAAAAACAGTAATAATTTTCAAAAAAATAGATACATTTTCAAACATAGTGATCAATTTCCAACAAGAATGATACGTTTTCAATTGGAATAGTTGAATTTAGGCCAACAGCCATACCACGCTGAAAAAACCAGTTCTCGTCAGATCACTGAAGTTAAGCAGCGTTGGGCGCGGTTAGCACTTGGATGGGTGACCATTCGAGAAAACTGAGTGCTGTTGGCACATCGTGGGTGTGGTGAGCCCACACTTGTAGTTATTTACTACAAGTTATCAACCTAGAAACACTACCCGAATCGGGTAGTGTCACGCCTACCCCGAAAGGGAAATGGCTTAATGGTATACAAACCAAAAAGATGAATTTTGAACTAAAATTATGAAGGTTTAACTAGAATAATTGAAATTTCAACCAAAGATTAATTTTCCATCAAGAATATGAATGTTTAACCAAGAAGATTCATTTCTATAAAAAAGACGAATTTTCAACTAAAGAAGATAATTTTTCAACCAAAAATTGAATAATTCAGTTTTCAGTTTGAAAAATTAATTTTAAACAAAAAAAACGAATTTCCAACAATATAGTTAAATACACGAATATGAAGCTACTCTTACAATTGAAGAATTATTGTTATTCAATTTTATAGTGCAATTAAACAAATTAAGCACGCTCCAGGTATATCAAAATTCCCTGATAATTCCAGATTTTCCAGGTTTTCTATATAGTTTTTAGGGTATTTTTAGAAATTCCATAGCATTTTAAGATTTGTCAAGGGATTCCCAAGAATTTTGAATAATTTTAAGGGAATTACAAAAATTTTCATGGTGTTTTAATGAATTACCTAGAATTTCGGAAGATAAGGAACGCTTTTATATGATCTATAAGGTTTTAGGATATTTTTAAAGATTCCAAGGGATTTTATCAGATTTTCGAGGACTTTAATGATTTTAAGGGATTTTAAAAGCTCTCAAGGTATTTTAACAAATTTTTCAATATTTCAGAAAATATCAGATTTCAAAGAATTTATTCACAAGAATTGAGGGATTTCGTGGGATTTAAATGATTTTCACATATTTTAAGGCATTTCCAAAGAATTTAAGTGATTCCAAAGGATTTTAAAGATTTTAGGGTATTTAAAAAGATTCCAAAGAATTTTCAAGTAGTAATTAAAAATTTTTCAAGGAATTTCCAAGATTTGAATGGTTTTTAGGGATTTAAAAAGCTTTTCATCGAGTTTTAAAGGTGCGAGAATATTTTTAATGATTTCAATAATTCAATATATATTGAATTTCAATATATATTGTATTTCAATAATTGTTTCAAGAATTCAGGAAATATCAGATTTCGTGTAATTTCTTTGGATTTTATAAAATTTTAGAGGATTTCAAAGAATTTATTCACAAGAATTTAGAGATTTTGTGCGATTTTAAGAGATTTAACGAATTTTAAAGGATTTCAAAAGATTTCAGAGATTTTAGGCCATTTTTAAAAATTCCAAGTTCTTTTCGAGAGCTTTAAAAAATTGGAAGGTTTCAACGATTTTAGGATATTTTAAAAGATGCCAAAGCATTTTCAAAGTAATTACATATATTTATCAAAGAATTTCCTAGAATTTTGGAAGATATGAAACGAATTTATAGGACCTATAAGGTTGAAATTTTTTTTTTAAGACTTCAAGGGATTTTATCATATTCCCGAGGCTTTCAATGATTTTAAGGGATTTTAAAAGCTCTCAAGGTATTTTAATACATTTTTCCAGATTACAGGAAATATCAGATTTCATGTAATTTCACGGACTTTTATAATATTTTAATGGATATCAAAGAATTTATTCACAAGCATTTAGGAATTTCGTCGTGTTTCTAAGATTTTCAAATATTTCGAGGTATTTCCAAAGATTTAAAAAAAATTCAGGATATTTTATAATATTCCAAGATTTTTTAAATTTATTTAAATAATTTGAAGAGATTTTAGGGTATTTTTAAAAATTCCAAGGAATTTTCACGAGATTTAAGAAATTTCGAGAGATTTCAAAATTTTTTAAGGATTTGAAATATTTTAGGATATTTTAAAAGATTTCAAGGAATTTTCAATTTATTTCAGTAATTTAATGGAATTTCAAAGAATTTGAAAGATTTTAGGGTATTTAAAAAAATCCAAGGAATTTTCAAGAGATTAGAAACATTTCAAGAAATTTCAAAA
>CAKNYM010052333.1:521978-539312 GCA_932195095.1 Andricus curvator | reverse complement strand
ATTTTAAAGGATGTTGAAGATTTTAGAGAATTTTTAAAAATTCCAAGTAATTTTTAAGAGCTTTAACAAAGTTCAAGGGATTTCAAAAGATTTTAAAGAATTTGAAATATGTTAGATTATTTTAAAAGATTCCGAAAGTTTTTCAATGGATTTCTATAATTTGAAGGGATTTCAAAGGATTTCAGTGTATTTTTAAAGCATCCAAGAAATTTTCAAGAGCTTTAAAAACTTCCAAGGGAATTCAAAAGATTTGAAAGAATTTAAAACATTTTAGACTATTTTAAAAGATTCCAAGTCATTTTCAGGAGATTGAAAAATTTTCAAGGAATTTCTAAAGATTTTAATGATTTTAAGGGATTTAACCAAATTTTCATGGGGTTTTAAAGAATTTACTAAAATTTCGGAATATATAGAAATGTTTTATAGGATCTGTAAGGTTTGAGAATATTTTAAAAGATTTTCAGGAATTTTATAAGATTTGTGAGGATTTCAATGATATTACAGTTTGCATGTAATTTCACGGGATTTTATAATATTTTAATCAATTTCAAAGAATTTATTCACAAGAGTTGAAGTATTTTGTGGGATTTCAAAGATTTTTAAATATTTGAGAGCATTTCCAAAGATTTTAAAGAATTTTAGGATATTTTGAAAGATTCCAAGGGGTTTTCAATATACTTCAATAATTTGAGGGGATTTCAAAGAATTTAACAGATTTTAGTGTATTTTTAAAAATTCCAATGAATTTACAAAAGATTAAAAAAATTTCAAGGGATTTCAAAAGATTCCAAAGGATTTGAAATATCTTAGGGTATTTTTGATAAATTTCAATAATTTGAACTGATTCCAAATGATTTGAAAGATTTTAGGATATTTTTAAAAATTGCAAGTAATTTTCAAGAGCTTAAAAAAATGTCAAGGGATTTAAAAACATTTTATAGAATTTTAGGATATTTTAAAAGATTCCCAGGATTTTTAAATTGATTTCAATAATTTAAAGGGATTTTAAATAATTTGAAAGATTTTAGGATATTTTTAAAAAATCCACAGAATTTTTAAGAGATTTAAAAAATGTCAAGGGATTTCCAAAGATTCCAAGGGATTTGAAAGATTTAGAGTATTTTTAAAAATTCAATGGAATTTTCAAGAGCTTTAAAATGTTTCAAGGGCTTCCAAAAAATTTTAAAGAATTTGAATTATGTGGTTTTTAAAAAATTCCGAAAAGTTTTGTAATAGATTTCAAAAATTTCAAGGGATTTCAAAAAATTAAAAGGATTTAAAATATTTTATGCTATTTTAAATGATTCCAAATCATTTTCAAGAGATTTAAATATTTTCCATTTATTTCAAGGATTTTTTTTCATTCAAAAGAACATGATTAATCACATGAATCACATGAATCACATGAATCACATGATTAATGCACATTAGGTAAATTAGGCGGTGCCAGCACTGAGAATAATGAATTAAAAATATTACACCATCAAAATGCTGGTCTTTAAATATTAATGGTCAGGAGAAATAAAAATTAAGTCAGGGAAAAATCAGGGAATTTTGCAAATGGAAGTTTTTTCGGCCACCCTTGAGATTAAATTTCATATTTGGAGGATTAAGAATTTAGCTGGAGAAAATTATATAGCTATCTGAATTAATTCATCTCGTTTTCAGAGTATCGAGGAACTGGAACAGGAGATGCTGAACGGTCAAAAATTGCAAGGACCCATCACAGCCGAGGAGGTGAACTACATGTTGAAATTAAAAAGTATGGAAGCTCGATTCCCACTTTTCACAGCAATTCACCGTATCTGCACCCGAGATCTGAAGCCCACAGATCTTATCGACTGTATTCGAAGCCACCCGGAACACATGTAAGCCATATAAAAACAACTATATTGCTAACTCGTGTGCCCCGATGAAAATTCTAAAAGGATCTCCGACTTCTATGTAAATCTTTCTTTCTATTACCAAAGACGCGAAAGACGTTTTTTTTCCACCAGCGCGTTTTTCACTGGTACGAAGGTAAATGATTGTTATCAATTGTGTAAAAAAATATGTATATACGTGTACAAAATGACCAATTGTACATGAAGTGAAACACAGCTGATGACATAGCAAAGCTTTTAATTGTTGAAAGATAAGAATGTTGAATTATGCATTTGTTAATGATTATAAATGATTGTTACCTCCAAGGCATTGTTCGTTACGAATGAAAGTATATTTTTGTTTGTTTTTAAATATTTTTCTAGAATGTTTTACATGCATTTTTTTGAATACTCTAGGGCGAATTAAATCTTTTAAAGATAACGATGTATGGCATAAATAGTATTAACAGCACATAATGTTTCACGTAAAGGTAAATTTTACTAAAGAATAAGAAAAAAGAGCATAATCTGTAATTAAGTACCAAACACAAGTTGCATTTTGAATATAGTTTCTTATTATGGAGAAGGGTTTCTGAAAAGCAATAATTTTTTTAAATAATGCTTAGTATGAAAGAGCACAGTAGTAAGAATCACTAGTTAGTCGAATTCAGAACCTTAATATTAACATAGATTAAATAAATAATAGCCATTTCGAAAGAAATAGTGCTAACTCGCAGTGATAAGTACAAATGAAATACAGTGGATGCGCCGCAAATCGCAAGTGCAGATCAGTCTATAAGTTGAAAAAAATATATTTTTCAGGAAAAATTTCGAATCTCTGAACTTTTATTAACTAAAATATTTTCTAAACTAAAAAATTGTAATTTTCACTCAACATTGTTTTAAGTTTTCGAAGCGAAATCGGCCGCATCCTGTATTTGTAGTTTAGCATTAAATAAATTTATGTTGCTTCCTTCTTAGAAATCTCTTATCTGGATTAGAAATCTCAAGGAGAATTTATTTATCTAAAAAAATTAGGTGTCAAAATTTTTATAGAATTTTACGCTTCTCAAAATATTGGTGGTCTAATATAAGCAAAAGCACATTTTTCAAAGCACCCAAAATTAGAGTAAAAATCTTGCCACTTCTCAGTATCTCTAGACAAGGATATTAATAAATAATCGTAACTTTGAAATCAGTAAAAACTATATTGATGTACATAAATACGGAAATTACACTTTACGTAAAAACAAGTGCAGGTTTGTTTAAATAATTCTAGGAATATTATAAATTAACCTGAATAGAAGATCGATGAAAATACCTGAATAACGTAAGACCTTAGCGAAAAAATAGTTCTATTAATCAAAAATGTTATTGCCAAGGGAGAATTTACAAAATCACGCAGGTCGACGATTGCCATATATAATTGTAGGAGTTATCAGCTCACAATTTTATTGTTATCATCCGTTATATATGTATCAGTGAAAAATATGAAATATACGAGTATTAATTGTTATCGCTAATAGCCTTTTTATTCAGATTAAAAATTAATCAACCACAAAACCTCAATCAAAGTCTTGTTTTCATTTGCATTTTCATGATTAACACATATCCGTCATACGTTATTATCGTATTTCATCACTTTTGACTAATTTTCCATATAAAGTAGTACTCCCCGTGAGACTGGTTAAACGTTTAAACAATTCAAATAATTTCTATGTGTAACCGATTAGACATTTATAAAAGTTCAATTTTCAGGCCAATGTTCACAACAAAAGACATAATTTGAAACCAACTGAAGCAGGGCCTAAAATGTTTCAAATTTTAGCAAAAAATTGCAGTGAACATATTTCACTTTCGAAAAAACAGATTAATTTTTAAACAAGTAGTTCAATTTTCAACTAAAAAGATGCATTTTAAATCAAGAAGATTAATTTTCAACCAAAAAAGTCAATGTTTCAACAAAATACATCAATTTTTGAAACTAAAAAAAATTATTTTTTTAGTCAACAATCGAATAGTGTAATTTTCAACCAAAAAAGGAACAAATTTTCAATAGAATAGTAAATTCCTCAACAAAAACAAATTAATTTTAATCAAACAGTTGCATGTTTAAAAAAAGATGAAATTTTTACCAAAAAAGATGAATTTTCAAACCAAAAAGACGAATTTTCAATAAAAAAGATACATTTTCTATAAAAACTGGAAGACCAAAGAGATTAATCTTCGACCAAAAAAATTAATTTTTAAGAAAGAAGGTCAATCTTCAACCAAGTAGTTGAATTCTCAACCGAAAAGATAAATGATCAACAAATAATGTAATAGTTGATATTTCAACCAAAAAATATTTTAATTTTAGACCAATACCAGTTGAATTGAACCAAAAGAAGAACGAATTTTCGAAATAATAGTAAAATTGTTAACCAAATAAATAAATTTTTAACTAAAATAATGAATCTTCAACTACAAAAATCAATTTTTTACAAGCTTTCAACCAAGGAGTTCAATTTTCAACTAACGGTAAATTTTCAAGCAAAAATGGAATAGCAAACTTTTCAACAAAAAAAAAAAGAATTTTTAACAAAATAGTCAAACTTTCAATAAAGTATATGAATTTTCAACAAAAGAGTAGAATTTTCAACAAAGAAATATTATTTTTCAACCAAAAAAGAACAAATCTCGAAGAAAATAGTAAAATCCTCAATCAAAATAGATTTTTTTAAATCAAAAAGTTTAATTTTTAGCCAAAAGAGATGACTTTTCACACCAAAAAAAGATAAATTTTCAATAAAAAAGGTAAATTTTCTACCAAAACTAGAATAGTTAAATTTTCTTTCAAAAAAGTTAATTTTCAAAACAAAAAATCCAAATTTTAACAAAAGAGTTAAATTTTCAAAAAAAATATGACTTTTTAACAAAATAGTTTAGAGCAAGTATTTGAATTTTCAACTAAACACGATAAATTTTCAAGCGAAAATGGAATGATTAAGTTTTCAACAATAAAAAAAGAAAGATTTGTCAACAAAATAGTTACATTTTCAAGTAAAGAGATGCATTTTAGACTAAAGTGATGAATTTTCACAGCAAAAAAAATTTCGACTAGAAAAGAGAAATTCTGAACCAAAAATGGAATAATTAAAGTTTGGACGAAAAAAAATTAATTTTCAACAAAAAATATAATAGTTCATATTTTTGCCAAAAAAAACTTTTTAATTTTAAATTTAAAACAATTGAATTCAGCCACAAAAGCCAAATTTTCAACAAAATAGTTGAATCCTCAACCAAAATAGATTAATTTTCAACCAAACAGTTGCATTTATAACCAGAAAAGATGAATTTTCTACCAAAAAAAGTTGAATTTTCAACGAAGGAAGATTTTTCAGTCAAGAAGGAAATAAGATTTCTACCGAATCGGTGAATATTCTACAAAACAGTTGAATTTTCAACAAAAAGTTGAATTTTCAAACAAACAAAATTGCAACCAAACAGTGGCAAATATAACCAAAAAATATTTTTATGTAAAATCAAAAACAGTGGATTTCAACTTAAAAAGACAAAATTTTAACAAAATAGTTGAATCTTCAACCAAAAAAGATTAATTTTTAACCAAAAATTTGCATTTTTAACCCAAAAGGAAAAATTTTCAACCAAGAAGAATAATCTCCTACCAGAAAAGACGAATTCTAAAAAAAGATATTATACTAGAAGAGATCAATTATCCATAAAAAATATTAAATTTCAACAAAAAATGGAGTAGTTAAATTTTCAGTTTAAAAATTAATTTTCAACAAATAAAGGAAATTTTCAACCAGTTTAATTCAACCAAAAATTTTCTCCAAATTGTTAACTTCTCAAGCCAAAAAGATGAATTTTCAACAAAACAGTTGAATTTTCAACAAAACAGTTGAATTTTCAACACGAAAATATAAATTTTCAACTAGTAGTTGAATTTTAAACCAAATATGTAGTTGAATTTTCAACCTAAAAGTTGAATTCTCAACGAAAAATGCAATAGTGTATTCAATAAAATAATTAAATTTTTAACAAAATAGTTGCATAATAAACCAAATACTTGAATTTTTCACCTAAAAAAACGTATTTTCAACCAAATATTTAAATTTGGAACAAAAAAGGTAAAGTTAACACAATAAGTTAAAGAAATAGTTCAATTTTCTACCAAATAGTGGAATTTTCATCCCAAAAAGATAAAATTTCAACAAAAGAGTTGTATTTTCAATCAAAAAGGATAACCTTTTTATAAATTTGTTCAATTTTCATCATAATAATTAAATTTTCGACCAAATAATAAAATTTGACCAAATCAAAAATATAATAGTAGACTATTCAACCAAAACGACTTAGCTCAACAAAAAGTAGTTGGGTTTTCTTGTTGGACTTTATTAATTCAGTTGAAAAAGGGGAAAGACTAAAGCATATGTGATAAATAAATATATGTTTTGATAATTTATAGACTACAGAATAATATTTTGAATAAACATTGAAGCTCATTTTTAAAAATTGGAAAATATTAGGTAAAAAATAGAAGTCGAAAACGATGGAAAGTTTAACCGAATTAAATTTTCTACAGGTTTAATGTCTAAACTGTTAAACATATAAATTATTTGAATTGCTTAAACATTTAACCGGTCAAGCGTGGAGCATTAATTTAAAGACAAATCTAACACCAATTTTACTCATTTCAGCCATAAAAAAGACTCCTTATTTGAGTGCTTTAAAAAATTCTCTATCGTCTTAAATTGTTTTGAATTCCACATTTTTGATTTGTGACAAAATCGAAACGATAGTTTGAAGTAGGGGAGACCACCCTACAGTAGATAATGAACCGAAAGTAGATAATCAGTAATTAAATGCACAAATATACCAACAATAATTATTTCTAATTTTAATTTATTAACACATATAGTGTTCTATTATTTAAAAAACTCTGTTCATTTTCCAACATTTTGTTATAGGTTTTACAGAAAATCTTACATGATTTGAAAACGTTCTATTTGATTTCCAAAAGTTTCTTTATTATAGCGAGAAAATTCCAGTAAATTCAATATTTTCATTTAATGAAAAAATTTAAAAAAAAATTCAAAGTTCAACTATTTAGTTGAAAGTGGAACATACTTTGTTGAAAATTCCTTTAAATATTGAATTGAAAATACAATTTTTTCATTTATTTATCATTCTTTACAATTAAATGTTTTTTTCATTAACAAAATATGTCTCGCCGTATTTGGAATTATCCAACACCGTTTTTTAAATATTTTTTTAACATTAAAAAAAATACATTTTCAAGATATTTCTGGATGAAATACTCATCAAAGTAAAATTAAATTCGACTATTTGAATTTGATTCGAATTTTCTATAAGATTCCATTTACCACGTTTCCTGGTTATGTTTGTCACATAAGTGTATTAAATTATTTTATTTTTAAAGTTCAACAGTAAAAAAATGTAGCATTAATGTGCATGATGAATTTAAGAAAAATTCATGTTCTATGATTATTGTAACATTTTATTTAATCAAGACAGACGCATACACAAGTATTTAAATTTATATTTGACAGGACTACAATTAAGTAACTTTATTGTTAATTAATAGTCAAAATGGATTTTTACAATAAATGAAAAATAACTGATTTTCTATATTTTCATTGCATTATTTATATTTACATAATAGTTTTGAAACTCAAAACTTAACACAAACTTTTAATTTTTGCTAGCTCTACTAAAAAATGTGAGCTTTTCTTTTATACCTTTTAGAAAGAAAAACCGAAAAATCTGGATTTTACAGGCTATTTAAATCAGTTATTGCTCGTACTATCCTGTCAATTTTACCTTGGTCCAAGGATTTTTCTCCTAATATAACGATCTGATTAAGTTTTCAAGATTTTCGCTATTCGTGATTAGCGACATTAAAACGTGTTTTGGTTCAAAGTTCAACTATTTAGTTGAAAGTGGAACTACTTTGTTGAAAATTCCTTTAGTTGGTCGATGATTGATCGTTTTAGTTGAAAACCCTTTTTTTTTGTTCAAAAGTTAACTATTTTGTTGAAAATTTGTTATTGTTCTAAATTAATTTTTCTAACGGAAATTTTAACCATTCCATGTTTAGTTTGACATTTATCTTCTTCAGTTGAAAATTCAGCTATTTGTTTGAAAATTTATTTATTCTGTAGAAACTTTGTCTTCTGTGGTAGAATATTATTCCTTTATAAAACTCAAGTTTTGGTTCAAAATTCATGTACTTTGTTAAAATTAATGTTTTTTGGTAGAAAATTCATTTTTTGGGTTGAAAATCCATTATTTCAGTTAAAAATTAATTTCTTTGCTTGCAATTTCAACTACTTTGTTGACAATTTTTTGTTGTTGAAAATGAATTTTTTGACTGAAAATGTAGCTATTCCATTTTTGTTAGAGAATTGATATTTTTTAGTTGAAAATTCACATCTTGTCTTTTTTGGCTTAAAAATTCAATTATTTCGGTAGAAAATGCACCTTTTTTGGTTGTAAATTCAACTGACTAAAAATTAACTATTTTGTTGAAAAATTTACTTTTTTTGGTAGAAAATTAATCTTTTCGGTGAAAATTCATTTTTGTGTTTGAAGATTCATTACTTTAGTTAAAAATTAATTTCTCTGCTTAAAAATTTAACTACTTGGTTGACAATTTTTGTTGTTGAAAATTAATTTTTTGACTGAATGTAGCTATTCCATTTTTGTTAGAAAACTGATGTTTTTTAGATAAAAATTCACTTCTTGTCTTTTTTGGTTTGAAAATTCAATTATTTTGGTAGACAATGCATATTTTTGGGTTGTAAATTCAACTGTTTGGTTGGAAATTAAAATATTTTGTTGAAAAAACTTCTATTTTGTTGAAAATTTTCCTTTTTCTTGATACAAAATTTTAATGGAATTATTTTTGTAGACAATGCACATTTTTGGGTTGTAAATTCAACTGTTTGGTTGGAAATTAAACTATATTTTGTTGAAAATTTTCCTTTTTTTGATAAACAATTTTAATGAATTATTTTGGTAGACAATGCATATTTTTTATTTTTGGGTTGTAAATTCAACTGTTTGGTTGGACATTAAACTATTTTGTTGAAAATTCATCTATTTTGTTGAAAATTTTCCTTTTTTTGATACAAAATTCATCTTTTGGGTTGAAAACTCAACTGTTGGGTTAAATGTTTAGTTTTCTGCTTGAAGATTCATTATTTTAGTTAAAAATTAATTTCCTGGCTTATAAATTTAACTACTTTGTTGGCAATTTTTTGTTGTTTAAAATGAATTTTTTGACTGGAAGTGTAGCTATTCTATTTTTCTTAGAAAATTGATCTTTTTTAGTTAAAAATTCACTTCTTGTCTTTTTTGGTTTAAAAATTCAATTATTTTGGTAGAAAATGCATATTTTTGGTTGTAAATTCAACTGTTTGGTTGAAAATTTAACTATTTTGTTGAAAATTGTTCTTTTTTGGTAGAAAGTTCATCGTTTAGGTTGAAAATTCATTTTTGTGGTTGAAGTTTCATTATTTTAGTTGAAAAATAATTTCTTTGATTAAAAATTTAACTACTTTGTTGAGAATTTTCTCTTGATGAAAGTGAATTTTTTGACTGGAAATGTAGCTATTCCATTTTTGTTAGAAAATTGATCTTTTTTAGTTGAAAATTCACTTCTTGTCTTTTTTGGTTTGAAAATTCAATTATTGTGGTAGAAAATGCATATTTGTTGGTTGTAAATTCAACTCTTTGGTTGAAAATTTAAATATTTTTTGAAAACTCATCTATTTTGTTGGAAATTTTTTCTTTTTTTGATAGAAAATTCATGTTTTGGGTTGAAAATTCAACTGTTGGTTTGAAAATTCACTTTTGTGTTTAAAGATTCATTATTTTGGTTAAAAATTACTTTTTTTGCTTAAAAATGTAACTACTTTGTTGACAATTTATTGTTAAAAATGAAGTTTTTTACTGAAAATGTAGCTATTCCATTTTTGTTAGAAAATTGATTTTTTTAGTTGAAAATTCACTTCTTGTCTTTTTTGGTTTGAAAATTCAATTATTTTGGTAGAAAATGCTTATTTTTTGATTGTCAATTCAACTGTTTGATGGAAAATTTAAATATTTGGTTGAAAACTCATCTATTTTGTTGGAAATTTTTCTTTCTTGGTGGAAAATTCATCTTTTGGGTTGAAAATTCAACTGTTGGTTTGAAAATTCACTTTTGTGTTTAAAGATTCATTATTTTGGTTATATTATATATTCAATATATATTCACATTATATATATTCAATATATATATATATATTAAATTAATTTTTTTGCTTAAAACGTTAACTACTTTGTTGACAATTTGTTGTTAAAAATTAATTTGTTGACTGAAAATGTAGCTATTCCATTTTTGTTAGAAAATTGATCTTTTTTTAGTTGAAAATTCACTTCTTGTCTCTTTTGGTTGGAAAATTCAATTATATTTTGTTAGAAAATGCATATTTTTGGGTTGTAAATTCATCTTACTGTAGGTTCATTATATATTGTAGGGTGGTCTCCCCTATATTTTTTAATCATCTCACTAATCATATTAACTCCACTTCATATTTAGGGACGATTACGACAAATCCAAGAATACTCATCTCTCTTCTCCAAGATGTCACCTATAAAGATGAATTACTCAAGAGAGCAGAAAGGTTTATGAAAATGTGAAACAGAACCTAAACGATTTTCAAATACTACATCACGTAGAATAAGATTGCGGTTTTATATAATTGTTTGAATTTTGTAAAAAGGATTTATTTTAAGTACAATGACGAATAACTATATTCAAAAATTGGGAAGGGATATTTATTCATAAAGCGGGAAAACTGAAAGTCATAAATATAGTTTATTAAGTAATGCCATATATCTAGTGAAAAATCGCCTTATAGGTCGATCAAACTTTTTTGTTGCTCACTTTTATCAAAACTTTTTTACTTTTTTATACACCAGTGAAAAGCAAAACCATGTTGAAGCCCAACTAGTCGTTTGTAAGGGCTCGCCAAGTTTTATTAATTTTAATTTTAGAAAGAAATGCTTAAAGTTGTAACTTTAATTTCTATTTTTAATTAATCTAATATTGAGAATATAAAGTTATCGGGGTCACACATGGAAAGTATTTATAAATTATCACTAGACTCTAATTATCGAATGTATTGACGAAGAAGAGTATTATTGTAAATTGTAATTATCAATAATGTGTCGAACATACAAAAATTTTAGATTGATCAGACCCACGCGAAAGTTTTTGAAATCGTTTAATATTAAGTCTTTTTTATAGTTTTATTATTCATTTTAACTTCTCGTTTTCAATTCTATAGTGGGGGTTAAAGCTCTTTTAAAATTGACTAGAAAATCGAAAATGATTCAAAATTAACATAATGGAGGGAGGCAGTTTTTCTCAAAATAAAAAAATCAACATTTTTGTATTTCCGACCATTTCGGTCCATTCAGAAACATTTAAATACTGAAAATAACTGAAATTGTAGGATAGGAATGTAGATGTTTCTAATGGAAAGGACATGAAGTCATCGTGAATAAATAAATATTTTTTTGCGTTGCAGAATTATCTACATAAAATGTATTCGACTTTGCGGTTTACTTTTATGGCGAAATTGCATTTTGAAGTAGTTAAGTAGATTAATATTTTAATTCGAGCTTTAGAATTTAAATTCTAGAATGTAATTCTCAGGGAAAATAGGGACTTTTAAGAAAAAAATTGCAAAAGTCAGTCACCTTTTTTTCTCAAATCACTTTTTGATCACTTTAAAATAAAATGATCACTTGAGTGATCATTAATCACTATTGAATTCATAGGTTTTCATCTACTTCTGAATTTTCTTGAATTCTATTGAAATATTTTAAGGCATTCTAACAGATTTTCAAAATTTTTAACCGATTTCAATAATTTGAAGATAATTCAAAGGATTTTAAAGATTTGAGGTATTTAAAAAAATTCCAAGGGATTCTTAAGAGTTTAAAAAAATTTCAAGGCATTTCAAAAGATTTGAAATAGCATATAATATTTTAAATAGATTTCAATAATTTTAAGTGATTCCGAAGGATTTGAAATATTTTAGGGCATTTTTAAAAATACCAAGGAATTTTCAAGCGCTTTAAAAAGTTTCAAGGGATTTCAAAATTTTTCTAAGGATTTAAAATATTTTAGGATATTTTAAAAGATTCCATCGCATTTTTAATAGATTTCAATAATTTTAAGAGATTCCAAAGGATTGGAAATATATTAGATCATCTTAAATTATTCTAAGAAAGTTTCAAGGGATTTTAAAGGATTTAAAAAGATTCCAAAGGATTTGAAATATTCTTGAGTTTTTTAAAAGATTCCGAAGAATTTTTAATTGATTTCAGTAATTTGAAGGGATTTTAAAGGATTATAGGGTATTTTTAAAAGGCCCAACCTTTTACAAGCTTCAAGAGCTTTAAAAACTTTCAAGCGATTTCAAAGGATTTGAAATATTTTAGGCTATTTTAAAAGATTCTAAGGCATTTTCAAGAGATTTAAACAGTTTCAAGGAATTTTTAATAGATTTTAATAATTTGAAGTGATTCCAAAGGCTTTGAAAGATTTTAGGGTATTTTCGAATCAAAGTAATTTTCAAGGTTTTTTAAAAATTTCAAGGGATTTGAAAAGATTTTAAAGAACTTCAGGATATTTTAAAAGATTCCAAGTAATTTTTAATTGATTTCAATCATTTAAAGGTATTTCAAAGAATTTTAAACATTTTAGAGAATTTTTAAATATTCAAAAGAATTTTTTATTGATTTTAATCATTTGAAGGGATTTCAAAGGGTTTTAAATATTTTAAGTTATTTTAAAAGATTCCAATGCATTTTCAAAAGATTTAACGAATTTCAAGGGGGGTTTCCAAGGATTTGAAGGGATTTAAAACAATTTTCATGCGATTGTAAAGATTTTCCCAGAATTTCTGAAGATATGGAACGATTTTAAGGGAACTATAAGGTTTATATTTTAAAAGGTTTCAAGAGATGTTGTAAAATTTCCGAGGATTTCAATTATTTTAAGGGATTTTAAAAGCTCCCAGGGTATTTTAATACATTTTCTAGGGTTTCAGGAAATATCAGATTTCATAGAATATGACGAGATTTTATAATATTTTAATGGATTTCAAAAAATTTATTTACAATAAGTGACGTATTTCGTTCGGTTTCAAAGATTTCAAGAGATTTTCAAATATATTTTTTGAAATTCATTTGGAATCTACCCTGAGTTCTTATTAATTTGCCCTCAATTTTTTTGAATTATTTTAAATTCCTTTGAATTCATTAAAATTCTTCTAAATTCTCTCAACTCTACTCGATTCAACAGACTTTTTTGTTTGATTGTTTAATTCTTTTGAATTTCCTCAAATTTTTCTGAACTAATTTCAAACTTACTGAATTCAATGCATTTTTTCATATTTTTTAATTGTTTTCAATTCACTTGATTTTTTAAAATTCACTTCTATTTTTTTTTTAATTCACCATACATTTTTATGAATTTGATCGAATTCTTCTAATTTCCCTTAAATTCTTCTAAATTCATTACAATTTTACTGAAATCAATGGAATTTTTTAATTTTTTCAATTCATTTGAATTCTTTTGAATTTTGTTTGAATTGTTTTGAAGTCTTGTAAATTTATTCTGAATTCGTTAGAATTCATCTGGAATCCTTATAAATTTCATCAAATTCTTTTGAATTATTTTAAATTACAAATAAAAACTTTATAAATTAAAATAAAAAATTCTTTTATTCCATTTATAAAAGACTGTATTGCTTCCTCACAGAGGGAGGTTGGTAATGACCTACATTTTTAAATCTACTTTTTTGACATATTTTGATATAATTCGACCCCAGGAACTCGAAAATGCAATTGTTAAACAATGTCCGTGTGTGTGTGTGTTTGCGTTTGTAACTTTTTTCTGTTTACCATCACCTCGAAAAGAAAAGCGTTTAGCAAATAAAAAAAAGTTTACCATGTTTATATGAGAAAAAATTTTTCGCCATTCAGAATACGATACTATATCTGATATATTTGTTCGCGTCTTCGAGACACGTTAAACGACCTATTAGAGAACATTTTATGACCTACTAGTGCCGATTTATGATGTCTCAAAAATTGTTTATTCTGTTTATATAAGAAAAACTTTCTCGATATTAGGAATATTACCATACTATATCTGATATACTTGTTCGCGTCTTCGAGACACGTCGAATGAACTACTGAAGAACCTTCCATGTCCTCTTATAATCTAGCAATACCTATTTATAATTTTGCAAAATATATTGTTTATCATGTTTATATGTGGAAAACTTTTTAATATTGTGAAAACAACAGGACTATTATTTGTTCGCGTTTTCGAGACGCATCGATTGACCTATTGTGTAATATTTTATAATCTACTAGTGCCGATTTATGAAGTTTCAAAAAAATTGCTTAATCTGTTTATATTAGAAAAAACTTTCTTGATATTAGGAATATTACAGTACTATATCTGATATATTTGTTCGCGTCTTCGAGACACGTCAAACGGCCTACTGAAGAACCTTCTATGTCCTATCATCTAGCAATACCTATTTATAATTTTTCAAAGTATATTGTTTATCTTGTTTATATTTGGAAAACTTTTTAATATTGGAAATACTACAGGACTATATATAATGTATTTGTTCGCGTTTTCGAGACTCATCGATTGACCTAATGTGGAATATTTTATAACCCACTATTTCCAATTTATGAAGTATCAAAAAAATTGCTTATTCTTTTATATGAGAAAAACGTTCTTGATATTGGAAATACTACAGTACTATATCTGATATATTTGTTCGCATCTTCGAGACACGTCGAATAATGTACTAAAGAACCTTCCATGTCCTCTTATGATCTAGCAATACCTAATTATAATTTTTCAAGATATATTTTTTATCTTGCTCATATGAGGCAAACTTTTTTTAATATTGGAAATACAACAGGCTTCTATATAATATATATGATTCATTTGTTCGCGTTTTCGAGACGCATCGATTGACCTATTGAACAATGACCTTCCAGGATCTACCATTGTTTAATTTTTACACAAAATTATTTACCTTGTTTATAAGTGATATTTTTTCTTATATTGAGAATATACTATATTACATACTATATTGGATGTAATTGTTCGCGTCTTCGAGACGCGTCGATTGACCTATTGACGAACCTTCGATGACCTTTCATGATCAATCAATAGCGACTTATAAAGTTTACAAAAAAAGGTTAAATTGTTTATATGAGGAAAACTTTTTTTGGTCTTTAAATATTAAGGGTCAGGGAAAATAAAAAATTAGTCAGGGAAAAGTTAGGAATTCAGGAAATGAAGTTTTTCGGCCACCCTGTTCTGGAATGAAGAACTCGAAGCTCACTTGACATTAATAAGCGAATACCGGAAGTGGGAGGCAGATATTTGTTATCTTCGTAATTATCAATAAGTTGCTAATTTTAAGGTCATTTCAGTTGATTTTCGCGTTCGCATTTTGTTTTGGATTGGCGGACATCCAAGAGTTGCGCGGCAAGCTGCTTGAAAATTATGCGTGCTCGTCACGAAGGTCAATGAAGGCTGAAGTGAGTTTAGTAAGTCAGACGGTCAATCGAGTTTGGTACCGCGACCACGAATTTTTTGGTACTGAAGTGTCAGTGCCATCAGTCTAAATTTTTGGTTAATTTTTTTCGCAAGAAAAAAAAACAAATAAAAAATCATGCCGCGAATTAAGCAGAAGGTGTGCATTGTTGGAAGTGGCAACTGGTAAGTATAATAAAGATGAAACAGGGCAGCAAATTTTTTTAAAGTTCTAAGAGACTGTCTGAAAAAGGGGATCCAATTTCTGGGCAGCCTTGAAAAGAATTCGAATTTTTTAAATTAAAATTTGAAACAATTCTGATCCTGTTTTTGAAATTTATTGTAAAGAAGAACGGTTCTATCTTTAATTCCAATCTCGATTTAAAGGCAGATGTAGGAAGGTAAATTATTAATGTAATCAGAAAAAAATTTGAATATTATATTAGCGAGGACTCAAGTCGAGAACAATGAAAGATCAAGTTTGGCACGAAAAACTCTTCAATGAGGCTATCTGACGTGATGCTTCAAAGTGCCAAAAAATCAATGCCAATGTTAAAATCTGTTACACAAGAGAAAATATAATTTTTTTGTTACATAACTGAAGGGTTGCGGTACAGAACTAGATAACCAGCAAAATCGGAATTTTTCAGGAGAGCGAAAAAACATGCTGTAAAATTGAAATCACTATTTAAAGACAAAACAAAAGTCCAGTCCTGACCTGAAGTGTGACTGAATTAAGGACAAAAAAGTGTGATCAGAAAAAGTTATCCATATCCAAGAAATAAAATGTGGAAGTTGATAATCTCAAAGTGATAGGAACCTAAAATTGGAACAGACTCAGCTGCGGATCGCTATAAAAAATTCAATTTTCAGTTTAAACAAAAAATAAAAACTAACTGGCGATGCATTGAGTTGCTTAATTGGAAGAAGATGAGTTTGATAAAAAAAAATTACCCAATTCCAAGTAAATCATTGAAGAATTTGGGAATTAAAATTTGATGGGGTTTGAAAATCGTTTTTGGATAACAATTAAGAATCTAATTTCCAATTTAAAATAAAAAAACTTACTCCCGAGGTATGGGGATACTTAATAAGAATAAAAAATCTTTATCCAAAAAAAATTATCCTGTTTCGAGAAAATAAAGATTTAGTGTGACGGTATCGCAATGCAACGGATGATTTTACCTCAACAAAAAATGTCACAGTTGATATTTCAACCAAAAAAATATGAAATTTAAAAAACCTTAACATCAAAATTTAATATGAAATTTCTACCTACAAGGATGAATTTTGAAACCAAACACACAAATTTTCGATCAAGAAGATTAATTTTCTACCAAAAAACATGATTTTTCAAACAAATAGTTGAACTTTTAACTAATAATAACAAATTTTCAACCAAAAATGGAAAAGTTAAATTTTCAGTAAAAAAATTCAATTTAAAAAAAAAAGTTAAATTTTCAACCAGACGAATTTTCAAGAAATAAATATTTTTCAGCCAAGAAAAAAAGTTTATCCAGATTGTTGAATTTTCAAGCCAAAATACGAATTTTCTCTAAAACAGTTGAATTTTCAACGCGAAAATATGAATTTTCGACAAAAAAGTTAATTTACAACTAAACATTTGTATTTTTAACTAAAAATGAGGAAATTTCAAACCATCAATATTAGTTTCCTACCAAAAAAGGCGAATTTGCAACTAACAAAGACCAATTTTCAACCAAAAATTGAAAACATACATTTTCAGTTTAAAAACTTAATTTTAAATTACAAAAAAACCTGAAGTTTCAACAGAATAGTTAAATTTTTTATCAA
>CAKNYM010052333.1:506949-521968 GCA_932195095.1 Andricus curvator | reverse complement strand
CAAAATAGTCGACTTTTCAACCAAATAGTTCATATTTCAACAAAAGAATATGAAACCAAACACACGAATTTTCAACGAAGAAGAATAATTTTCTAACAAAAAAGAGGAATTTTCAACAAAATACATGAATTTTCAAATAAATAGTTGAATTTTTAACTAAAAAAAGACAAATTTTCAACCAGATGGATAAGTTAAATTTTCAGTAAAAAAAATTCAATTTAAACAAAAAAATACGAATTTTCTACAAATAAAGATTTTTCAGACAAGAAAAAAAAGGTAATACAAATTGTTTAACTTTCAAGTCAAAATACGAATTTTCTCTAGAACAGTTGAATTTTCAGTCCGAAAATATAAATTTTAAACAAAAAAGTTAATTTTCAACCAAACAGGTGCATTTTTAATAAAAAAAGAGGAAATTCTAAATCATTAAGATTAGTTTTATACCAAAAAAGGCGAATTTGCAACTAACAGAGATGAATTTTTAACCATAAATGGAAAAGTTACATTTTCAGTTAAAAACTTAAATAGGAATAGTTAAATTTTCAGTTAAAAAAAATTTATTTTCAAATTTAAAAAAATCGACTTTTCAATCAAAGAGATGCATTTTTAATTAATATGATGAATGTTCAACAAAAAAGGCTTCTTAATGTAGTAGTTCAACTTTTGCCCAAGTAGTTGAATTTTCAATTTAAAAAAAAAATCAATTCTAAACAAAAATAGGGTAGTAACATTTTTAGCTTGAAAAATTAATTTTTAATCAAAAGAAAAAAAATTTGTAATAAATTAGTTACACTTTGAACAAAACAGTTGAATTTGCAACCAAAAAAGATTACATTTTTAAAAAAATGATAAATTTGCAACTACCTGAAAAAAATAGAAATTCAAGGGAAATAAATTACTAACAAGAATATTATATCATTATAGATCTATTAAAAGAACAAAAGTATATATTTTCTTTATAAATAAACGATAATAATTTCAAGAAATATCGTTCCTGATGGCAAGCAAAGAAATTGAGTGACAACAAGTTTTAAAAAGTGGTTTTTGTTTTAAGTTTTTAATTTTTTTTTAGTTTTAAAAATTATACGGTATATACAAAATCGAGTTGCACCTCGCAGAGGTATGAGGTTAGGCAATACAAAAAAAGAAAAAGTCAGAAGAATTTTCAACAAAATACATGAATTTTCAAATAAATAATTGAATTTTTAACTGAAAAAAGACAAATTTTCAACCAGATGGATAAGTTAAATTTTCAGTAAAAAAAAATTCAATTTCAATAAAAAAATACGAATTTTTTACAAACAAAGATTTTTCAGTCAAGAAAAAAAAAGTTAATCCAAATTGTCTGTCAGAAGTCAGCCAATCTTTTTATTACTATAATAAAAATGAGATTTCGATTAAATCCTTTTTATACAAAGTATTTATTTTTTTATATTTTTTTATACAAAAACCCCATTTTCGATAAAAATGTTGGTTATCTAGTTCTGTACTGCAACCCTTCAACTCTTACTTTCATTGAAACAGTTTTTAAACTATCCGATGAATAAAAAATTATATAAAATGTTTATTGTTGATTAAGAATCGCCAATTAGATGCAAATTAAAAACAGCCTTAAAGGTAATTCTTGTCAATAAATGGATAGTGAATATTGCATTCACATCACATAATACCAGTAATTTAAATAAAATCTTAAACACCTTGGAATCTTAATAAAAAATTTCCTTCTTAGATTTCAAGATCAGATGAGTCACTTTTTGAAGGTAACATTTTACAACTTACAATTGAAAAAATAATGGTGTCATTGATCTTGCTCTCAATTTACCAGATGGTAAATTATGTATGGAATTAAAAAAACATTCCAGAAAAATGGCAATTGCATAAAATATTGAGTTCTTTGTTAAAATAAATTTCCCTTTCAGGGGTTCGGCTATCGCAAAAATTATTGGTGCAAATGCCGTCAAATTTAACAATAAGTTTGAAGAAAGAGTCACCATGTACGTTTATGAAGAGATGATAGATGGAAAAAAATTGACTGAAATTATTAATGAACAGCATGAAAACGTCAAATACCTTCCTGGCCATAAACTCCCAGCCAATATAGTAAGTATTAAAGAAATAATTATCTTCTTTGCATTCAATAAATTTCACTTTTATTTATTATAACAATCTTATATCGCTATTATTGGATTTTCCTTTTTAACATTATATTATAACAAGAAAATTACCTTTAAAAATTTAAAAATGAATCAAAAGATTCTGGAAATTATTAAATAATATCAATAGTCAGTAGTCGTACGAACGTAAACTTTTCCAGAAGGCATAGAGACTTTGTCCACTCCACCTGGAAATAGTTTGGGGAGATCTTCGTCTTTTACTGTTGGCACTACCATTACTTTATCTCCCGGCTAAAATAAAAAATTATATATTTTTTTAAATATAATAATATGTCAAAATAAAATTTGAAGAGTATTATTGCAGGAATAATTAATAATGTCGATAAAATTGGAAATTTATGAGATTATACTTACAACCCAGTTGGCTGGAGTCGCAATTTGTGGCTTTCGATCAACCAATTGTAGGGAATCGATCACTCGTAGGATTTCACTATAGGAATAGAAATTCGATATTGAACAAATTATATTTTATCATATCTTACAGGAATTTAATTGTATTATTTTATTTGAAAAATTAAATAATAAACTAAATCAGGGTGGCCGCAGAACTTCATTTTTAAATTTCCTGATTTTTCCGTCACCAATTTTTCATTTTACCTGACCATTATTATTTAATAGCATTTTAATCGTGCAATATTTTTAACATCAAATCTTTTATAAATGGAATAAAACAATTTCAAATTAAAATTGTAAATTTATTAATTTTTTTTTATTTACCCAAAAAAATATGACTTTTTAAAAAATAGTTAAAGTTTCAACAAAATAGTTCAATTTTTAACCAAATTGCCGAATTTTCAATCTACAAAAATGAATTTTCAAGAAAATAGTTGAACTTCAACCAAATAGTTGAATTTTCAATCCAATTAATTGCATTTTAAACAAAGAGATGTATTCTCATCGAAAAATTTAATAATTGATATTTCCACACAAAAAAACTAATTTTCAACAAAATAGTTAAATTTTCAACAACATTTTTTAATTTTTAACCAAATACTTGAATTTTCAACCTAAAAAGATGAACTCTTAACAAAAAATGTAATTGATGATATTAAATCACAAAAGATGAAATTTCTACCAAAAGACATAAATTTTAAAACCAAAAAGACGAATTTTCAACCAAGAAGATTAATTTACTACCAAAAAAGACGAAGTCTCATTGAAATACATGAATTTTCAAACATATATGTAATTGAATTTTCAACTAAAAAATATAAATTTTCAATTAAAAATGGAAAAGTTAAAATTTAATTTAAAAAAAAAAAAATGTTTACGGAAATTCAACCAAAGAGTTGAATTTCTAACTAAAATGATCAATTTTCCAACCAAACTAACGAATTTTCAACAAATAAAGATTTTTCAGTCGAAAAAAAAAGTTCATCAAAATTATTGAACTTCCAAACCAGGAGACCAATTTTCTGTATAAAAGTTGAATTTTCATCTTATTCAAATATAATAGTTAATATTTCGACTAAAAAGATTAAGTTTCTACTAAAAGAGAGGAATTTTAAAACCAAAAAGACGAATTTTCAACAAAATACATGAATTAACAACTAAAATTTTCAGTTGAAAAAAAATTAATTAAAAAAGCGAATTAGTTATTTAAGTATTATAAGTAGTTGAATTTTCAATTAGAAAAGATCAATTTTCAACAAAATAGTTCAACTTTCAACTAAAGAGATGAATTTGCCACCTAAAATGGAATAGGTAAAATTTCAGTTAAAGAAATGAATTTTTACCAAAATAGTTGAATTTTCATTTAAAAGAGATCAATTTTAAACTTATAATGGTTAAATTTCCAGGAAAAAAATGAACTTTCAACCAAATAAAATAAATTTCCAATAAAATATTAACAAGTTTAACCAGAGAAATAAATTTTCAACCAAAATAATTGAACTTCTATGAGAAAAGATAAATTTTTCACAAAAATGGAATAATTACATTTAAAGTTAAAAAAAAAATGTTGAAAATCCAACTAGGTCGGTGGTTGAATTTTCAACTAGCGAAAAGATTTTAATTTTACACTAAAACCAGTTGAATTCAACAAAAAAAACGAATTTTCAACAAAACAATTGAATCTTCAATCAAAACAGATTACTTTTCAACAAAAATGGAATAGTTATATGTTCAGTTAGAAAAATTAATTTTCAATTTAAAAAGCTAATTTTCTCGAAAACAGTTGAATTTCCAACAAAAAAAAGATTTTAATTTTAAATCAAAAACCGTTTAATTCAACAAAAAAATATAAATGTTCAACAAAACAATTGAATAACTTCTGATGTTAATTTTTTTCTTTTTAAATTAAATGTCTCAATCTCTAAACAATAATAATAAATAAAAATAAATAGTAATAAATAAACTACTCTAAATTACAGATTAATTTTCAATCAAAAAGTTGTGACTTTTAACCATGAAAGATTTTAATGAAATTTTTAGTCTAAAAAGACAAATTTACAAAAAAATAGTTTAATTTTCAACCAAGAAAGATTTAGTTAAATTTAAAAAAATGTAGTTGAATTTTTAACACCAAAATATGAATTGTCAACAAAAAGTTAATTGTCTACCAAAATAATAAAGTTTTCAACCCAAGAAGACGAATTTCCAACAATACAGTTCAATTTTCAAACAAAAAGGATGACTTTGTAACAAAATTGTTGAATTTTCAAACAAATAATAACATTTTTAACTAAAAATATAATCGTCTGGAGGAAGCAACCGCAAAAAATATAAATACAAGGCAAATAAATTACTAACAAGAATTTATATCAAGGTCGCCGCAAAACTTCATTTTCAAAATTTCCTAATTTTTAATTTTCCCTGATCATTAACATTCAAAAACCAGCATTTTAATCTAGAATCTTTTATAAACGGAATAAAATAATTTCAAATTTTAATCTAAAAATGTAAAATGTATTTTCCTTGCCAATTGTGTAAGTACCTCTCTTATAGGAATTCCCTGACTTTTGCAAGATTTTTTTAAAAACCCCTAACTTTTCCCTGATTTTCCCTGACCAATAAAATTTCCTGACTTTTCCCTGATGTCCAGGTTTTTCCTGACCTACGGCCACCCTGTAAAATATAAAAAGGGCAAAAAAAAGGAGGAAAAATTGGGGAGATCTCCTCTATATCAATTTTACTTCTAATTTTTTTACTCACTCTACATTTCGACCAGTGGATTTTGGGTAATGCATAGATAAACGAACTCGATGATCGGGACTGATTATGTAAAGAGCCCTGACCGTATCTGCAGAATCTGGATCTTTTTGATTTTCCTCATCCAACATTCCTAATTTTACTGCCAAACTGCGATCACCATCGGCAATAATTGGGAATGGGAAGGCCCCGGGAATATCTAGGCAATAAGATTTAATATCCTGCAAATTGAAAACAAAATTTGATTTTAAAAAATTATTCTGGTAAAATAAATATTTTATTGAAATGAGGGTTGCAAATAAATTTTTGAAATATGAGAACGAAAATTCGGGACTGAAAAATCCCGAAAAATAGAATTCCCAAATAATAAAATTCCCGAATTGGAAAATTCCTAAATAATAAAATTTCTAAGTTATAAAATTCCCGAATTGGAAAATTCCTGAATAATAAAATTCCTGAATTGGAAAATTCCCAAATAATAAAATTGCCGAACAGTTTATAATATTAAAGAATCGGACAATTCCGGAAAATTCAGAATATTGCCGAATTATAAAATATTCAAACTAGAAAATTCCCGAATTTGAACAATTAAAGTTTTTTATAGTATTATCTATTTATTAAAAATACAATAATCAAATATTTGTATAAAACAAATAATTTTAATGTTTGAAGTTTCTCACATTGTTGTTTGAATTTAAAATACCAATAATTGAAAAAAATCATCAAGATATATATATTTTTGTCAATTATTATTATTTTAAATTCAAACAACAATTGTAGAAACTTTAAACATTAAAAATATTGTTTTCCTACAAATATTAGATTTTTTAAATCAATAAATAATATTTATAAAAAAAATTTGAATTGTTTAAATTCGGGAATTTTCAAATTCAGTAATATTATAAGCTGTTCGGGAATTTTCCAATTCGGGAGTTTTATTATTCGGGAATTTTCCAATTCGGGAATGCCAATATTCGGAAATTTTATTATTCGGGAATTTTACAGTGTCGGGATTTTTACTTTTCAGAATTTTTCAGTCGTCCCAAAAATGCTCATAAATATGACGACGAAATTAATATTTTTAATTAATTAAATACATTTTTTTAAATTAAACTAAAGTCTGCTAATTAAATTAATACTGTCAAATAATAATTAGAATCCAAAAAATTCCTGTACAATTTTTTATTTTCATAAAATTTGTTAATACCTACAAACAACATACGAGAAAAATTACAAATATTTTAATTGTACTTACATTTACCCAATCTACGTGATCTTTTAATTCATCCACCGAGTGAGCCAAGAGTTTCACATTACGACGTTCAAAATGAGGTTGATGAACAGCAATTCTACCCAATTCAGTTGTGCAGACCGGAGTAAAATCAGCAGGATGTGAAAATAGAACAACCCATCTAAAAAAATATTCTTAGCTCAAAATAATTAAACCTTTTTATAAATAAAAATAATAATTTGAATAAATAAATTAAATAAGAATATATTAAAAATAATCAGGGTGGCCACTGGACCCAGAAATCGGGAAAACTGGGAAATGACCGTGAATTTATTTTTTGATCGTGAATTAGACAAATTTTTGGAAGAAAAATCTATATCCAATCACTTTAAATTTCACATAATATAATTCAATTTTAAATAATTTCTATTTCAAGTTTTTTCTCATTTTAAGTTTAATTGTTAACTTTTTCAGTTATGAAATCATTCAGTTTACAACCCTTAATTTAAAAAAAAATTTAAAAAAATTTTTAATGCAGTTCTGAAGACTTAAACAATTACAAAATTAAAAGCGTTTGAATTTTAAAAAATTGGATAAAAACGTTTCAAGTTGATTAACTGTAAATATAAACTAACTAATGATTTTCAAAACTGAACTGTAGTTCGAGTGTTAAAAATTAAACAATATTTGATTTTATAAAGTCAATTCTGAATCTGTTAAAAATATAAAAGTTTACAGATTTTAACGTTAAAAATTAAACTTTTTCAATTCAAAAACCTTAGTAGTTAAAAAAATGTTAAGGTCCGATTAAAACTTTATAAACTATTATCAATTTTAAAATAATTTTAAATGTATAGATTCATATTCATCCAATTCAATTTGAAAATTGTAATAAAAAAAAAAGAACAATTTGTTAATATTAAGATCTAATTTAAAAATATCTGACTGTTCATTAAAAATGAGTCATTATAAATAAAACATTCAAAACTAAACAATTTGAAACTGAATTATTTGAATTATAAAAGCTTGAATCGTTAAAATTTCAGAGTGCTAAATTTTATCTTCGAAAGTTAAAATTTTAATTGTTACATTTGAAAAAATTTTCATTTGTGAGTAGAAGTGTCTAATTTAGTTTTGTAAATAACAATTGAACAATGATTAATTTATAAAAAATTCGAGTACCTAAGTTTCAGAGCTATTTAGCAGTCTTGAAAAGATTCAAAAATAATTTAAAACTTGAAAAGATTTCTAAAAGTATTGAAAATATTGCAGATTTTTTAAAGATTTCCGTGAAAATGTAGAAGATCTTCAAGAATTTTGAAAGGTTTGAAGAGAATAAACAAATTTTCTTAAGATAATTTTTTATTCTTAACATTTTTATTGAGTTGGAAGGGAAGAGATTTTGGTTTTCAATTTTTTCTGCATTGGAAAAGCGAAATTGCTTTATTTTTATGACTCGTATAAAAGTTGAGAGGATCGAAATTTCGGTGATTTTTTTTCTAAACTGGAAGAGGCCATTTTTTCTTTTTATCATTTTTAATGAGTTGAAGGAGGGAATTTTCTATTTTCGATCTTTTTTCTGAATTGGAGGGTATTCTTTTATTTTTAACAATTTTATTGAGTTGGAAGGGAGGAAATTTCGTTTTTCAATTTCTTATTAATCGAAGAGAGATATTTTTTGTTCATTATTTTTATCGAGGTGGAAGGATTGAAGTTTTGGATTTAATTTTTTCTGAATTGGAAGTGGTACATTTTTTTATTTTTAAGATTTTTATCGAATTGGAAAGAACAAAATTTTGGTTTTCAATATTCTAAGAATTGGAAGAAGGATGATTTTTTATTTTTAACATTTTTATTGAGTTTGAAAGGAGGACAATTTTGCTTCTCAATTGTTTCTGAATTTAGTTAGATGGAAAAAAACTTTGGTAATTTATTTTGTCTCTAAATTGGAAAAGGCCTATTTTCTTTTTTACATTTTTATTGAGTTTAAGGGAAGAATTTTTATTTTCTATATTTTAACGGAATTGGAGGGTAATTTTTTATTTTTAACATTTCTATGAAGTTGGAAGGGAGGAGATTTCGGTTAAACATTTTTTTCGAGATGGGAGGATATTTGTTTAAAAACATTTTTATCGAGTTGGAAAGAATTAAATTTTTGTTTTAATTTTTTCTGAATTGGAAAAGGAAAATTTATAAGATTTTTATAGAATTGGAAGGGAGAAAATTTTTGTTTTAAATTTTTTCTAAACTGGAAGAGGTACTTCTTTTGCTTTGAACATATTGAGTTAGATGTGAGGAAATTCGGGTTATTATTAATGTTTTTCTGAATTGTGAATGGCCAATTTTTTCGTTTTAACATTTTCCAGTGGACGGGCGAATTTTTAACATTATTTTAACATTTGGTATTTTTAACATTCAGATGAATGCGGGGAACTTTTTGTTTTAAATTTTGTACTGAATTGGAAGAGAAACATAATTTATTTAAAACTTTTGTTATCAATGTGAGTTGACAGAAAGGATTAGTTTTTATTTAGAGCATTGAAAATGATAGCGTAGATTTATATTTTTTAACCACAAATCTTTTAACAGTCCAATTTATACACATTTACAATTTTGCAGTTTAATGGCATTTAATTGAGAAATTTTCATTTGAAATGTCTTAAAAGCTTTAATTGTATACGTGTAAATTATTGAGCGTTTGAATAAAAAAAAAATCAGCTTGAATTTTAAATGTTTAAATTCAAAAAAGTTCCACTTTGAGTGTTTTAATTTGTAGTTCACTTTTGATTACTTCAAATGAAAGAAATTTCAGTTTTAATAGTTCACATTCATGCATATAAGAGTTAGATTTTTTTAAATTCCTCGATTAAAACGGTCACCCTGAATTTGTTCGTCAACAAAATTGAGCAATTTTCTACATATAAAATACAAAAACATTTTTATCAATTTAACATTCTTCAACTTAAGCAATTTGAAAATTAAAATAAATAAATTATTCAGGTAGTTTCATTATTTCAGACTGTGAAAAATAAAAAAAGAATTTATTGAATTTTTAGTTACTCTTATTACACTATCTAAAAATACCTAGGTAAGGGAAACCATCCTACAGTGGATAATTCAATCTACAGTGGATAATCATTAATTAAGAGCACAGATAAAAAAATATTTTATTTTAATTTATGAAAAAATATAGTGTCTTAAATATTAATTGAATTAAATTAATTATTTTACATACATTAGTATTTTTAATTAATAATCACCCACTGTAGGAGGTTTCCCCTAGATTAAAATTATAAAGAAAAATCCTCACGAATCTCCTTGCCACTCGTAAAAGTCAATCGGGCCCTGGGTTGTTTCAGCCTTGAAATTTGGCACAATTGCGTTTAATCTCATTTTGGAATCACTTTTGAACTTTTGAAACACGAGCAAGAAAGAAAATAATATTATGATCTCACTGGGAAGAAGAGAACTGGTTCTGTGGTGGTTTTGAAAGGAGGCTAGCAACTAAGTAGATATCTACAAGGCCCCCCTCTCCACCTAATTCTTGTACTGATTACTAATTGTTTCTTAACATTGCATGAAGTTGCAGCATCTGATAAGTTCGGTGCTCGGGGATTCTTGGAATATAAAGTTTCCTCGATTAAAAAAAAACATTCTTCACTGATTGTTCCATTTAAGGAAAATATTTTTATCATTTTTAATAATAAATATCTAGTTTATTAAAACTCATGCAATAAAATAAAATAAATATACTCTGAATGTAAAAAATTTCAAATAAGCATTCAAATTAATTTTAATAAATGTCCAGGGCTGACAAAACCTAATTTACTTGAAAAAGGTGACATATTTTTATTCAAAAAGTTTGATCAAATACAAAAAAAAACTGAAAAAAAAAATTTTAATCCATATATGCTCGAGTAGAATTGAGTAAAGTTAGAAGAATTCAGCGAGAGTTAAAAACATCAAGAGGATTCTAAAGAATTTAAATTTTTCAATTCAGGATGAATTCCAAATGAATTCAAATGAATTAGAAAATTTTTGTTAATTTACTTGAAAATGGTGACATATTCAAACTGAAAAAGTGACCAAAATAATTCTATGAAATTCATAAAAATTCAAGGTGAATTAAAAAAATTCAACTGAATTGAAAAAAATAATCAAAAGATTCCACTGATTTCAGTAAAACTGGCGTGAATTTAGAAGAATTTAAGGAAATTTAAAAGAATTTGGTCAAATGTCTAAGAATTCAGAGTGAGTTTAAACGACTTCAGGGTGAATTAAAAAAAAAACTAAAAAAATTTTTTTAATCTATATATGTTTGAGTAGAATTGAATAAATTTAGAAGAATTCAGCGAGATTTAAAAAAATTAAGAGAATTCAAAGGAATAAAAAAATCAGTAAGAGTTAAAAACATCAAGAAAATTCCAAAGACTTGAAAAAATCAGAGGGAAATAAAAATATCAAGAGAATTCCAAAGGACTAAAATTTTTTTTTAATTCAGGATGAATTCCCACTGACTTCAAATGAGTTGAAGAAATATTTTTTAATCCAAAATATTCCACTAGTTTCACTAAAATTTGAGTGAGTTTAGAAGAATTTAAAAGACTTTGATGAAATTCATAAGAATTTAAGAGAATATAATTGAACAAGAATTTTAAAAATCAAAAAATTTCCATCCAATTAAGTAAAATGGGAGTGAACAGAATTCAGGACAAATTCAACGGAATTTATGTGAATTGAAAATATAAAAAAAATCAAGGAATAAAATAAAATTTGAGTGAATGAAGAGAAATTTAAGGGAAATGAGAATAATTCGATCAAATTCATAAAAATAATTAAATAATTAAAGGTGTGTTTAAAATACTTCAGGATGAATTTAAAAAAAAAGTTGAATTAATTTAGAGGAATACAAATGAATTTAAAAAAATCAAAGCAAATTCAAAAAATTCCAGAGAATTCAAAATAATCTAGGATAAATAATAAGAATTCATAGTAAATTCCAAATGAATTCAAATTAATTGAAAAAAATTGAAAATATTCCATTGATTTTAGTAAAAATTTAGTGAATTCAGAAGAATTCAAAGTAATTCAAGAGAATATAATAAAATGCCTAGGAATTCAAGGTTAGTTTAAAGGACTTTAGGTTAAGTAAAAAAAAAGAATTTTTGAATCGATTTGCTTGAGCAAATTTGAGTGAATTTAGAAGAATTCCAAGTGAAATCAAAAGAATTCAGCTATAGCTAAAAACATCAAGAGAATTCCCAAAGATTCAAAAAAAAATCAGCAAGAGTTAAAAACATCAAGAGAATTTCAAATAATTCAAACAAATTTTTAATAATTCAGGGTGAATTCCAAATTAAATCAAATAAGTTTTGAAAAATCCAAAATGATCCACTGATTTCAGTACAATTGGAGTGAATTTAGAAGAATTCGGGGGAATTCAAGAGACTTTGATAAAATTCTTAAGAATTTGAAAGGATATAATTGAAAAAAATTCAAGACATTTCCATCGAAATGAGTAAAATGAGACTGAACAGAATTTAGGACGAATTCAACAGAATTTAAGTGAATTGAACAAAAAATTTTTAATAAGGAATTAAATAAAATTCGAGTGAATTTAGAGAAATTTAAGGAAAAAGAGAAAAATCCGATGAAATGCATACAAATTCAAGGTGAATTTAAAAATTCAAATAAATTGAAAATAATTCAAAAATATTTAAAAGTTTCATTGAATTAATTAAATTTTTAATCAACAGAATAATTCAAAGAAATTCAAAAGATTTGATGAAATTCCTAAGAATTCAAGATGAGTTTAAAAAACTTCAGGGTGAATTAAAAAAAACATTTAAAAATCTATTGACCTGAGTAGAATTGGGTGAATTTAGAATAATTCTAGTGAATTAAAAAAAATGCAGGGCAAATTAAAAAAACGAAGAGAATTCCAAAGAATTAGAGATAAATTAATAAGAATTCAGGGTGAATTCCAAATGAATTGAAAAAAATCCAAAATATTCCATTGATTTCAATAAAAATAAAGTGAATTTAGAAAAAATTCAAGGGAATTCGATGAAATCCATAGAAGTTTGAAAGAAAATAGAAAGAAATTTAGAAAAAAAAAATTTCCTTTTGATTGAGTAAAATAGGAGTGAACAGAATTCAGGACAACTTCAACAGTATTTAATTAAATTGCAAAAAAAAAAATAAAAAAAAACAACGAACTAAACAAAACTGGAGTGGATTTAGAAAAAAATGAGAAGAACTCGATGAAATTCATAAAAATTCTAGGTGGATTAGGAAAAAAATTGAAAACAATTCAACAATATTTGAAAATTATATTAAAGGAATTGAATTGTGGAATAAAATGAGAAAAATTCGAGGGAATTTAAAAGAATTTGATGCAATGCCTAAGAATTCAAGGCGAGTTTAAACAACTTCAGGGTGAATTTAAGAAAACTAAAAAATCCATTGAAGATTTTGAATTGGGTAAATTTAGAATAATCCGAGTGAATTCAAAAGAATTAAAAAGAATTCAGGATAAATTAGTCAGAATTAAGGGTGAATTCCATATGGATTGAAAAAAATCAAAAATACTACATTGATTTCAGTAAAAATTGAGCCCATTTAGACAAATTCAAGGGAATTCGAAAGAATTCGATTAAATGTATACGAAATCAATATAAATAAAACCGAATTCACGTGAATAAAACAAAATTGTTTAAATCCTAAAAAATTACATTGAATTCAGATAAATGGGAGAGAATAGAATTAGTGAATAAGAATCTGAGAAAATCCATAAAAATTCAAGGTGAATTAAAAAAAAATGAGAAAAGAATTCAGGCTGAATTCAAAGGAATTAAAAAAATGTAACAAAACTCAGAAATCTTTGGGTTCTCTGTTTTAGTTTATTGAAAAAAGCGAACAAAAGTGACCTTTTTTGTAAAATGTGACTATAGTGACTTTATCTTAAGAAAGTGATAAAAAGTTAATTAAATCCACAAATATGGACTGATTTCTCGTAAAGTTTACACCGATAAGGTATTCTCAATATAAAACAGAAACGATTGTGTTACTATTTTTGTCTGCATAAATGATGAGTTTTTATCGCTATCATTGTTTATGCATTATAATTTTAGGTTTATTAAGTCTCTCTCGCAGTTGTCTCTGAAGAAAATCTCTCGGAATTATGAAGAAGAAAAAAGAATACTTCTCAGCGTCGAAAATTGAAAAAAATTAATAAAATTTTGGAATAAATTTTCAATTAAAGTTATTCTTTCCAGGTGGCTGTTCCAGATGTCGTGGAAGCAGCCAAGGATGCTGATATTCTCGTTTTCGTAGTTCCTCATCAATTCATTCCTCCGCTCTGTAGCACTTTACTTGGAAAAATTAAGCCAACAGCAGTGGGATTGTCGTTGATCAAGGTAAATTAATTCTGCGACCTTGAATTCTGCGATTCAATCATCAATAACTGGTTTCTGTTCTGGAAAAGTGGTATGATAATTATTACTTTTCAGGGATTCGCCCAAGGAGCTGATAAAAGTATTGAACTCATATCCAAGATCGTTGAGAAAAATTTGAAAATTCCTTGCAATGTATTAATGGGTGCCAATTTGGCCAACGAAGTGGCAGAAGAAAAATTCTGCGAAACGACAATTGGTAATCTTGTCGTTAAAAATTATAATTATTGAAAAAAAAACTTCAAGTATTTTATTCCAGATTAGATAAAAATTTCAGACATAACAGTCGAAAATGCTCTCAAAACAGGAGAAATAGGGTGATTTTTCGTGAAAATTCGGGGATAAATTCTTTTAAATGTAATTAAAGTAGATAGGAAAATGAATTCAATATGAAACGCTTCAAATTCCTAATATTTCAAGACGCAATATATTGTATTATCAACAAAATAGTTAAATTTTCAACCAAAAATGATTTTTTACCAAAAGTAAATTTAATAATAATAGATAATAATAATAATTAATAAAAATAGATTAAATTTCAATGAAAAACAGTTGAATTTTCAACTAAATAGTAAAACTTTCAAGCCAAAAGATGAATATTTTAGAAAACAGTTAAATTTTGAACTAAAAAGTTAATTTTTAACCACGAAAGGTAACTTTTCTACCAAAAAGATTAATTTTCAACAAAACAGTTGATCTTTCAGCCAAAATAGATGACTTTAAGAAAATAATTGAATTTTCAACAAAATAATTAAATTTTTAAATCACAAGAAAAGCATTTTTTGGAAAATCGTTGAATTTTTATCCCAGAAAGTTAAATTTT
Source organism: Andricus curvator (assembly GCA_932195095.1). NCBI lineage: Eukaryota > Metazoa > Arthropoda > Insecta > Hymenoptera > Cynipidae > Andricus > Andricus curvator. Next base: position 507,136 of record CAKNYM010052333.1, on the reverse strand, counting down.
CAACAAAAGACTTCATTTTCAACCAAGAAAGATAACTTTTTAATAAAGTAAATGAATTTTTAACAAAATAATAAAATGTCCAACAAAATAGTTAAATTTTTAATCAAATTACTGAATTTTCAAACAAATAGCTGAATTTTAAACCTAAAAAGATGATTTAAAACAAAAAAGTTAATTTTCAACCAAA
>CAKNYM010052333.1:486990-506939 GCA_932195095.1 Andricus curvator | reverse complement strand
TACATCTTAATCAAACAGTTGCATTTTTACCCAAAAAGGAAAAATTTTCAACCAAGAAGATTAATTTTCTACCAAAAAGGCCGAATTCTAAAAAAAAAATAGATAGATTTTCTACTAGAAAACATCAATTTTCAATTAAAAACATCCAGTTTCAGCCCAAAAATGGAACAGATACACTTTCAGTTTAAAAATTAATTTTCAACAAAGTAGTTGAATTTTCAACCCAAAAAGACTTTAATTTGAAATAAAAAATAGTTGATTCCAACGTAAAAAGACGAATTTTCAAGAAAATAGTTGTATCATCAACCAAAACAAATTAATTTTCAACCAAACAGTTGCATTTTTAACCAAAAAGGAACAATTATTAACCAAAAAAGATCCATTTTCAGCCAAGAAGATTTATTTCGCCCAAAATAGAAAACACATTTTCAACCTAATAGTCAAATTTACAAACAAAGAAATTATTATTCAACTATTCAACTAAAACCTATTCAACTAAAATGATGAATCTCCAACAAAGAAAATGAATTTTTAACATAGTAGTTCAACGTTCAACCAACAGGTCGAATTTGTAACCCAAAAAAATGAATTCTCAATAAAAAAATGTAATAACTGATATTACCACCAATAGATTTTAATTTAAATTAAACCAAAAAGGACGAACTTTCAACAAAATACAAAGATTTTCCAATGAAAGTCTTTCAAGAGAATAGTTAAATCCTCAACCAAAGCGGATTAATTTTCAACTAAAAAGTTGCATTTTTATCAAAAAAAAAAAAAAATCTAAAAAAGAAGATAAATTTACTACTAGAAGAGATCAAATTATCAAAATCAAAATATCAATTTTCAAGCAAAAAATGAAATACTTACATTTTCAGTTTAAAAATTAATTTTCAATAAAAAAATCTAATTTTCAATCAGTTCAATTCAACAAAAAATTGTTTGTCAAATTGTTAAATTGTCAAGCCAAAAAGACGAATTTTCAACAAAACAGTTGAATTTTCAATCCGAAAATATAAGTTTACTACAAAAAAGTTGAACTTTCAACAATTTTCAACCAAAAAATATTTTAATTTAAAAATAAAAACAGTTGATTTCAACTTAAAAAGACGAATTTTCAACAAAATAGTTTAATTCTCAACCAAAACAAATTAATTTCTAACCAAAGAGTTGCAATTTTAACCAAAAAGGAAAAATTTTTTACAAAAAAAAACGAATTCTGAAAAAATAGATACATTTTTTTACTAGAAAAAACCAATTTTCAATTACAAATATCAATTTCTAAACCAAAAGAATGGAATAGTGAAATTTGCAGTTACAAAAATTAATTTTCAACACAACAAAAAAATAAATTTCGAACCAAATAGTCTAATTTTCAAAAAAGAGATAAATTTTAAACTCAAATAATGAATTCTCAAATAAAAAATAAATTTTCGACTAGAAAAGATTAATTTTCAACAAAAAATGGAATAATTAAATTTTTAGTTAAAGAAATTTCAAAAAAGAAAAATCGAACTTTTAACAACCAAAAAAAACGAATTTTCAAGCAAATGGTCAAATTTTCAACCAAGTGGATGAATTTTCATCTAAAACAGTGAATCATCAAGAAAAAAATTAATTTTTAATAAAGTAGTTCAACTTTGAAACAAGAAGTTGAATTTTTAACCAAAAAATATGAATATTCAATGAAAAATTTAATAGTTGATATTTCCACCAAAATATATTTTAATTTAAATTAAAAATAGTTAAATTAAACCAAAAAAGACGAACTTTCAACAATATAGTTGAATCCTCAACCAAAACAGATTAATTTTCAACCAAAAAGTTGTATTTTTAACCCAAAAAGATGAATTCTCAACCCAAAAAGACGAATTTTTAAGAAAAGAGTTGAATTTGCTAACAAAAATGATAGCTTTTTCAATAAAATAGTTCAATTTTCAACAAGTGGATTAAATTTTGAAACAAATAGTATATTTTTTAACCAAATTTGGTGAATTCTGAACGAAAAATATAAAAGACTTTTCAACAAAAGATAATTAGCTCTTGAAAAAAATAGTTGGATTTTATATTTGGTTTTTGTAATTTAGTTCGCATTCAAGCGAAAAAAAATCGAAAAAGGGTAAAAGGGGAAGATTCTTGAAAAGAGGGGAAAAAGAGGGATTCTTTAAAAAAAGTGGAAAAAGAGGGGAATATTGGAAAGAGTGTGAAGTCTGAAATTTAATAAATATTTAGAATATTGATGACTGAGAGTATGAGTGGAATTTGATTAAATTAGATCACTTTTATTTTCGTAGGTTGTAGAGATAAACGCTTGGCACCACTTCTCAGGGACATCATTCAAACGCCAAATTTCAGGGTCGTTGTGGTCGAAGACTGCGAAGCTGTCGAAGTTTGCGGTGCCCTTAAGGCAAGTCGAATATTATGCAATATATATAGACACATCCGCGTGCCAAAAATGTGCCAAGGCACTTGCGAGATGGTTGCATAGGGTTGTCATCCTTAGGTCGCTCCGTGTCCTCAAGACACACGAGGGACCCTCCGGTGGTTATTCAACCTAATTTTTTATTTATATATGGGTTTTTTTGAAAAATATTTTGAAAATAATATGTGTTTTTTATCCAAACTATTCATTGGTGCTAGAATAAGCAAGTTTGAAAGTATTTGAGCCTACAAAAAATGTCTTTCGTGTTTCTTAAAACAATTTTTTGAAAAACTCAGTCATTTTTCAGAATCTGCATTAATGATCCCATTTCCATAAAAATGAGTATTCTAAAGTTTTCTAGGTCACTAAATTCGAATTCGATAACATAATTTCCAAATTCAAGTTGGCTAATCCAATAAAGCGAATTAAAAATTTGAAAATTATCTCAATTTTCTGAAAATAAGAATGCGAGGTTTTTTGGATCGCTCGATTAAAATATAGTAATACAATTTCTAAATTAAAAATGGCTGATTAATTACGTGAATTGAGAATCTAAAAATATATATCATCAAAATTAGAAAATTTTTCATTGTAAAACTTAAAACTTGCATAATTTTTACAATCAAAAACTCTTCAATTTTGAAGATTTAAACATTCAAAGTTCTACCATTCTGAAGAAATAAAATGAAAAATTCTTGATTTTTGAGAACATAGAATTGAAAATTATTCAATTTTCAAGATTTATATTTTAGTTATTTAATTTAAAAATTTTCAATTTTCAAGATTTGAAATTGAAAAATATTCCATTGAGAAGATTTAAAATTCAAATTTATTCAATTCTAAAGATGTATAAATAAAAATGATTAAAGTTTTTCAAGAGTTTTCAATTCTAAATCTTTAAAATTGAAGAAAGTTCAAATGTAATTCATCAAAATTACAGAACTTTTCATTGAAAAACTTGAAACTTGCATAATTTTTAATTGTGAATTTTCAAAATTAAAAACTCTTCAATTTTAAAGATTTACAATTCAATGCTTTACAATTTTGAAGCGATACAATTAAAAATTCTTGAATTTCGAAAACATATGCAGAAATACTAATCATTCAATTTTCAAGATTTATATTTCAAGAGGTATGTAATTTTGAATTTTTTTTTGGAATAGTTCAATTTTGAAGATTTAAAAACGAAGAATATTCAATTGTGAAAACTAAAAATTGAGATTGAATAAATTTAGAAGATGGATAATTAAAACTTCTTAAAGTTTGTCAGGAGTTTACAATTATAAATCTTCCACACTGAAGAAATTTTAAATGTAAATCATTAAAATTACAGAATTTTTAATTCTAAAACTTAAAAAGAATTATTTTTAATTGTAATTTTTTTAAATAAAAACTCTTTGATTTTAAAGATTTGCAATTCAAAGCTCTACATTTGAAAATTCTTGAATTTCGAAAACATATATGTAGAAATGCAAATTTTTCAATTTTAAAGATTTATATTTTAAAGGTATGTAATTTTGAACTTTTTTGGAATATTTCAATTTCAAAGATTTAAAATTGAAGGATGTTCAATTGTGAAGATTAAAAATTAATATTTACTCAATTTTAAATATTTACCTACAAATGAAAATTCTTAAATTTTATCCAAAGTTTTCAATTCGAAATATTCCAACTTGAAGAAATTTCAAATGCAAATCATCAGAGTTACACATTTTTTAATTCTAAAACTTGAAACATCAATAATTTTTAATTGGAAATTTTTTTAATTAAAAACTCTTTAATTTAAAAGGTTTACAATTCAAAGTTCTACATTTTTCAAGAAATACAATTGAAAATTCTTGATTTGCGAAAATATAGGTAGAAACGCAAATTACTTAATTTGAAAGGTATGTAATTTTCAACGTTTTTTTTAATAGTTAAATTTTGAAGCTTTGCCATTCAAAATTCTTAAATTTTGAATATTTTTAATTGAAACTCTTCAATAATTGTAATGTGTATAATAGGAAATGATGAAATTTTGAATGCGTGTTTTGAATAGTTCAATTTTGACGATTTAAAATTGAAAAATATTCAATTGAAAAGATTAAAATGGAAATTTATTTAATTTTAAAGATATATAAATCACAATTCTATCATTTTGTCAAGAGTTTTCAATACTAAATCTTCAAAATTGAAGAAATTTCAAATTTAAAACATTAAAAATAAAGAATTTTTAATTATAAAACTTTAAACTTGCTTGATTTTCAGTTGAATTTCGAAAATAAAAGAATTTCAAAAAAAATATAGGTATAAATGCTAATTATTTAATTTTCAAGATTTATATGTAAAGAGGCATGTAATTTTGAACGCTTTTTTTAAATAGTTCAATTTTGAAGAAACTGAGTCAATTTTAAAGATGTATAAATAAACATTCTTAAATTTTGTCAAGAGTTTAAAATTTTTAATCTTCCAAATTGAAGAAATTTCAAATGTAAATCCTGAAAATAACAGAAGTTCTAATTGCTTCTTTTTCACTTGTAAATTTCAAAAATTTTAAACTTTTCCATTTTAATGAGTTACACTTCAAAAGTTCTACAATTTTGTAGAATTACAATTGAAAAACCTTGAATTTCGAAAATATATGTAGAAATGCAAATTATTCAATTTAAAAAATTTATATTTGAAAGGTATGAAATTTTAACCTTTTTGGAATAGTTCAATTTTGAAAAATGAAGATTAAAAATTGTTAATTATTAAATTTATTATTATTTTATTTATTATTTATTCTTTTATTATTATTTAACATTGAAATTTATTCACTTTTATAGACTTGCAATTGAAAATGTTTCAACTGTAAACAGTAAAAATGACAGCGTTGCGTTGATTTATTTTTTGGAAATTTCTTATCAGAACAAACTTGCGGGGAATCTTTTAAACTTAAAATATAATAATTTAATATAAATTAATTATTTAATAATTTAATGCTTGTTTAATATGTTTTTCGGGCAAAATAATCTGTACCTCTCTTATGCTTTTGATCAATGTTACCAAAAAGAAGAAATTTACCAAATTTTGAAATAATTCAATAAATATTCGTAAAGATATTACACGAGGAAGCAAAAATGACCTTTATATGAAGAAAACTCCTTATATAACCATCATGCAATAAAAAATATTTTAACTATTTTTAAATTTAAATTCATTTTTTCAGAATATTGTAGCATGTGCTGCAGGATTTGTCAGTGGTTTAGGTTTAGGTGACAACACAAAAGCTGCAGTGATAAGACTTGGCCTCATGGAAATGATTAAATTCGTCGACACGTTTTACGGTGGTGCCAAAATTGCCACATTTTTCGAAAGCTGTGGTGTCGCCGATCTTATCACCACTTGTTACGGAGGGAGAAATCGTAGAGTTTGTGAGGCATTCGCCAAATCTGATAAGGTAAAACGCATTGTCAGAAATTAAAAAAAAATATATTTTTAAAAAATAATTTCTATTTTACAGTCAATTAATTTTTGGAAGTTGTTATTACTATTCAAAGATATTAAGGTCCGAGTTTTGAAATTTTTAATTAATACAAATTTCGACGTTAAAACGATTACTTCGGAAAAATATTTTTTGAAGAACAAGAAAAAATCTACCCTGGCCTGGATTTGAACCCAGGGCGCCACTATCCATTACTGGAGCGTTAACCAATTACGCAACCCGAAATTTGTATTAATTAAAAATATTTTGCAGTCAATAAAACAATTGGAAGACGAGCTTCTAAGTGGTCAAAAATTGCAAGGCCCAGCTACAGCAGATGAGGTGAATGGAATGCTGAAAGCTAAAAATATGACAGATAAATTCCCATTGTTTACTGCAGTTCATCGAATCTGCATTAAGGAACTGAAACCTGCAGATCTGATTGATCAAATCCGCAATCACCCGGAACATGTGTTAGTATTTTATAAAAATTATCATTTTCCTTTGTTTCGCATTTTTTGTTTAGCCTGCATGCGCAAATAATAATTTGCTTCTGCATGACGATGGAGTAGAAAACGTTATCGGCCACTTGGGAAAGAGTCTGTCAATAAGATAAATTTATTTACTCTGTTATTTTCGTGCCTTACACTTGGTTTGATAAATTTGCTTTCTACTTATTTGCTTCTAAATTTTAAATTGCTTTATGAATTTTGAAACAGGGTAGTCATTTTATCGAGGAAAAAAATTCCCGCTCATTTTCCAGTTCGCAAACATTTTTCGCGGTTTTTGAAATTAAAAAATTCGAACTCTTGAAACTACAAATTTTTTCATTTGAAGTAATCTGAACTGAACTGAAAATTAAAGCACTCGAAGTGGAACTGTTTTGAATTTTAAACTTTTAAAATTGAAAATAAAAAAATGTTCATTCAGAAATTTTGTATAACACTTTGCAATTTAATTACTTTGAATTAAATGTCATTAAACTGCCAAAGTTTAAAATTTCAACTGGTTTAACTTTTGGTTGAAAAATATAAATTCACGCTATAATTTTCAATGCTCTAAATAAAAACTAGTCCTCTTTTTCAACCCACATTAATAAAAATGTTAAAAATTACCCTCTTCCAACTCAGAAAAAATATTAAAAACTAAAATTTCCCACATTTAACTGAATAACAATGGTAAAAAATGGCCATTTTCCAATTACAAAAAATAATAACCAAAATTTCATCCCTTCCAACTCTATAAAAATTTTTTTTTTAATTTCCATCTTCCACGTCAAAAAAAATGGAAACCCCAAATTTCCTCCCTTCCAGCTCAATAAAATCTGAAAAATAAAAAATTTTCCTCTTCCAATTTAAAAGAAAAATGGAAAATAAAACATTCTTCTCTAAAACATTCAATTCAGGAAAAAAAGCCAAAATTTCCTCCTTCAATTCAGAAAAAACGTTAAAAATAAAAAGTTCCCTCCTTCAACTGAATAAAAATGCTAAAAAGAACAAATGGCCTCTTTCAATTAAAAAATAAAAATAGTAACCAAAATTTCATCCCTTCCAACTCATTAAAATTAATGAAAATAAAAGTAAATTCTTCTTTCAATTCAGAAAAAATTTAAAACCAAATTTTCCTCCTTTCCGACTCAATGAAAATCTTAAAAATCAAATTTTTGCCGCTTCCAATTAAAACAAAAATAAAAAATTCTTCCATAAAACTCAATAAAAATCTTAAAAATAAAAAAATTTCCATCTTCCAATTCAGAAAAAATTGAAAACCAACATTTCTTCCCTTCCGACTTAATAAAATCTGAAAAATAAAAAAGGTTCCGGTTACAATTCAGAATAAAAATAAAAAGTTCCCCCCTTCAACCGAATGAAAATGGTAAAAAGAAAAATTGGCCTCTTCCAATTACAAATAAAATGAGTAACCAAAATTTCATCCCTTCCAACACTATCAAGATCTTAAAAATAAAAAAATTTCCATCTTCCAATTCAGAAAAAATTGCAAACCAAATTTTCCTCGCTTCGAACTCGCCAAAAATGTTAAAAATCAAAAATTTCCCTCTTCCAATTCAGAAACAAATCAAAAATTGTAGCTTAAACTCAATTAAAATATTTAAAGGAAAAAAATGGCATCTTCCAATTCAGAAAAATATAACAGAAATTTCATCCCTTTCAACACAATAAAAATGATAAAAAAGGGCCCATTCAACAAAAATTAAAAACTAAAGTTCCCTCGTTTCAAGCGCAATAACATTTTTTTTTTCAATCAAATTTTCCCGCCTTCAACTCATTAAAAATGAACGATGAAATTCAAACTTTTTTTTACCTAAATCCTTTTAAATCGAATTTTTTTATTTTAAGTCGTTTCAGATTAATAATTGTAAATTTATTATTTATACATCAAAATCCAATGGTTCCACTTACGAAAAAACAATTCAATTTTCAACGTTAGAATTTGTAACTTGTTTAATTTCCAACAAAATTCAGAATCGACTTGTAAGTTGAATTATTGTTCCACTTTTAACACTCGAACTACAATTCAGTTTTGAAAATCATTAATTAATTTATATTTACAGTTTATCATTTTAAAACGTTTTTTATCCAAAATTTTCAAATTCAAAAGCTCTTAATTTTTTAATTGTTAAAATCTTCAAAACTGTATTTTAAAATTATTTAAATTGAAAATGTACGCTTAAAAATGAAGATCTGAAATGGAAAATTTTTAAAGTAAAATATTTTACAATTAAAAGTAAAGTGAATGATTTCATAATTGAAAAAGGTAACAATTGAACTTAACAATTAAACAAAGTTTAAATCAAACTTATTTTAAATTGTATTATTTCATGTGATGTAAAATTTGTGATATTTCAAGTGATTGGTTAGATTTTTCTTAAAATTCCCGTTAAAAAAATAAATTCAGTGTCATTTCCCTGTTTTTCCCGGTCTCAAAAAATTCCCATTTCCCCGATCCAGCGACCAGCTTGTGAAAAGTTTTTTCTATAAATTAAGTATCCATGAAATTAAGAATTAACACACTGATTCAATTTTAATGAATGACTAGCCGATAAACATTTTCTACTTCTTTAATTTAATTTTTAATGTGTTACTAAAATTAACCTTAACGAATTTGAATCACAGATTTGCTCCCAAAAGCCTATATATGTATTGAACTTAAATGCCAGGATTCCTGAATGATAATTTATTTTCGATAACAACTTAGTTATCCCATGGTTTCCTCCCATATCACAATCATTAACTTTGTGAAATACTAACATGAAAGAGTAAGTTGAATTTATTTAACTGGATTACGATTACTAAAGAGCTTTTTTTTAATGCCTTTGTTTTTGAACGAAATTAAATTGGAATTGCACAAATCATTTAAGAAAATGTTTTAATCTTTCAGAATGAGATTGGAAGGTGTCGTGGAAGACACGGACGATTAGAAATCCACGGATACAGAGAATCAACTTGTCTATCAATGTACAGTTTAGCATAAAAATAAATAAATTGGTAATATTGTAAATATCTTTCTGAATTGATGAAAGTACTGTATAAATTGTAAAAAATGAAATATAGAATCCGATTGAGAAATCCCGTTTCAATTTTAATAAAATATATTTAAAATAAACTAAGTTTTAACATTTTATATTCAAAGTCAATGACTATGTTTTTATTTTTTAAATCTAAAGAACACGATTACCAAGGTTTAAATGTTTAAAAAAGTTTTCTTAAGACTATAATACAGAGAATAACTATATACTGAGAATTAATTAAAAAATATCTATATAAATATTTTATATACCTAGATTTATCGATCTTTTTTCGGAGGTGCACTACATTTTTTTGTTAACAAATTACAACTGAATGCACTTGGGTTGGGAATCGCCGTATTGTCAACTAAATTCTCCTTCCGTATTCGAGCCTCTGCGAATTTCATAAAATTAGTAAGTTAGATATCTAAATTAAAACAATAATATTTAAGAATTTGGTTTATGGTGATAAATAAAATAAAATTTTTTTTTTTAAATCCAAAGAGCGAGATAATCAAATTTTTAAATCAGTAATTACCGAATTTTCCGGGCTCTGTTTCGACCGCTTGTATTATTTTAGTTCTAACTTCTTCTTCAATAGCCTTTGCAGTTTTATTTAACTATAATGAAAAAAAAACATTATTATAATTTGATTCGAATGCATCAAAAGGAATGTATGGGTGAAAATCAAAAAGTTAGAATTCTATATAGGTAAATAGAAATTTCTTTTTATTTACAATATAATTAATAAAACAAGTAACTTTCAGGTTATATAAAATTATTTTCATATCCCAAAAAAATTTAAAAGATATTTCGAAGTTTTGAAAAAACTCAAAAATAATTTAAAGTTTTGAAAAGATTTCAATCAATTTTAAACAAAATGTAAAGTTGTGAAGATTTCGAAATAAAATTTTGAAGTTTCTTAAGGATTTTGAAAGGTTTTAAGATAAGTCAAATTCTTATGATTCCAGGGAATAATTGAACTGATTTTTTATTTTGAAAACTTAATTTAAAGAAAATATTTTAAAACATTTCAAATGATTTCCTAAAATTTCGGAAATAAATTTAGAAGATATTTAAGAAAAAAAATTTCAATTTTTCAAGATAACACCATTTTAGAAAAAAATCGGATCAGTTTAAGAGATATTTTAAAAGGATCAAAAAGATACAAAGATAATATTAAAATTAAAAAGATTTTAACAAACTTAAAATAAAATGTAGATTTTTGAAGATTTCAAACAAAAGATTTAGAAGCTTTTTAAGAAGTTTAAAAGGTTTAAAGCGAACGAAATTTGTTTAAAAGATTTCTGGGAAAATTTTTAATGATTTTTTTATTTTACTAACTTTATTTTAAGAGACTATTTCAAAAGGTTTCAAAATATTCCAAAAGATTTCCAAAATTGTCGAAAAGGAATCTGTAACATTTTCAGACAATGTTTTTAATTTTGCAGAATTTTTTCGAAATTTCAGGAAAATCTCAAATCATTTTAAAATGTATTTAGAAGTTTTAAAAAAATGTCGAAAATAATTAGAAAAACGAGAGATTTATAAGAACTTTAAACAAAATGTTGACATTTTTGAAAGGTTCCAAGATAATAACAACATTTTCTTACGATTCATGGGAATATTTAAATTTAAAGTGATTATTTAAAAAAAGTTAATGTTGAAAGGATATTTAAAAATATTTTTAAACATTACAAAAGATTTACAAAATTGTCAAAAACAAGTCCGGAAGATTTTAAAACAATTTTAGGAATAATTTGAGTCAGTTTAAAATATATTTAGGATCTTTAGAAGTTTTGAAGAGAATAAAAATATTTTAAAACTGTGAAAGGTTTCTGAAAATTTACAACATATTTTTTAATTTTTCCAAACGTGAAAAAGTCCTAAACATCATTTAAACTGACTCAAATTAGTCCTAAAATTGTGTAAAATCCTGTAAAATAAGAAAAAAATTCGTTAGAAATTTTCTAGATACTTTTTCTACATATCTGACATCTTGAAAACTCTGGAAAATTATGTTTATATAAGTTTAAAGCAAATTAACAAAAAAAACTCGAAATATAAACGGTTATTCGCAATTTTTATTTTTTATTAAAAATTATTTTTCCCTTCAAATTATAATTTGACTAAAACTTTTTTTTCTTAAATGAAAAATCTTTTTTGGTTAAAAATTCATCTTTTTGTTTGAAAATTCGCCTCTTTTGGTAGAAATTTCATCTGTTTTACTAAAATTGCAACTGTTTGATTAAAAAAAAAATATATTTTGTGGTTGAGAATTCAACTAATTTGTTGAAAATTCGTCTTTTTGAATGAATTCAAAATTCAACTATGTAATATATTTTTCGTTCACAATTCATCTTTTTGGTTGAAAATTCATAAATTTAGTTCAGAATTCATTTCTTTAGTTGAAAAATGTAACTATTTTGTCCAAAATTCGTTTTCTTATGAATTTAACTGTTTTTGATTTAAAATAAAAAATCTTTTCGGATTGAAATATCAACTATTACATTTTTTGTTGAGAATTCACCTTCTATTGGTTGAAAATTCATTTCTTTCCTTGAAAAAAAACTTTTTTTGTTGAAAATTCATATTTTCAGGTTAAAAAATTAAACAGTTTTATAAAAAATACGCCTCTTTTGAAAAATATTTAATGTGTTTTGGTTAAAAATACAACTGGTTGAAAACTAATCTTTTTTGGTAGATGATTCAACTATTTTATTGAGAATTTGTCTTTTTTGGATTAATTCAACTGCTTTTGATATAAATAAAAATCTTTTTGGATGGCAATCTCATTTGATATATCTGAAATGTTCAAAAATCTTTTTGAACTTTCTCAAGAATCATAGGAAAATTATATTAATATAACCTTTAAAACAAATAAACATAAAAAGGAAATAGTTATCCGAAATTTTTATTTTGTATTAAAAATTACAAACGTGTAATATCCAGAGACATACTATCAACTTTTTGATTTTTACCCATATAGTTTGCAAAATAAATTCAACTGTTTACCTCTGCAATAATTTCTCTGTCAGCTACAGTCATGTTTTTTCTATACTCATCGTTTATTTTTTTTCTCACAACTGTACATGATGAAATGTAATAATATAATAATAAAAGTATGTATAATAATAAAATATAGTTTGAAAGAAATTAATTTACCTTGCAAAGCATTGTCATCATTTTTAAAAGTGTTCAATCGAGTCCGATGTAGCGTCTTGAATGTTTTTAGTACCTATAATGCATTATAACATCAATACCTATTTGAAAATGAAAAAAAAAAATAGAAAAATATCCATAAAACAAAGTATTCAAACGAATCAAATTCAAAGAATCAAAGAAAATTATTCACCGGCTCTCAGTCAAAGAAAAGTTTCTTTGATTCAAAGAAATTTCTTTGGTTCAATGAAACGAATTTCCTGTTCAAATAAAAAAATTTCGTTAAACTAAAATGATTTTCTTCATTTTGAAGTTATTTTTGATTAAAAGAAAAATATATGTTAAGGAAACAGTATCTTTGATTTAAAATAAATATTTTTCTGATTTGTGGGTGATTCTAAGACCAATCTATTTAGATTATTAAATTTTCCAAATAGGAAAAGAAAACAATCCAAATTACTTAAATACTTTTCTAAAAATTGCTAAAATTCAAAACATTCTTTTTACAACAAATTTAAATAAAAAGAAAGATTTCTTACAAGAAAATTGAGGTAAAACTATGTAAACCCAATTTAAAGAAATCTTAAATTATTCATAAGCAAACCCTGCAGATTGGAAAGAATCATGAGTTTAGTGTCTCTATTTAAAATTTTTTAAATTAAGATTGAAGAGAATTCCATTTTATCATTAATAATTAAAAATAATTAATAATTAATTAATAAGCAGGAAAAAGAAAAACAAAAATTACATAATGCAAAAAGAGGGAGAAAAGGGGAAAAGGTCAACCAAAAACCAACCTCTCACTTTTTCCTTTCTTCGTCCTAGAGAGTAGGTAACAAGGCTATCAATTTAAAAGGGGACCTCTCAAGATATAACAAAGTATGGGATAGAGTAATTAATTGGTTAAAGTAATTTTCTTTGACTAGATAATAGAAAGAGTTCTTTTTTATTAAACAATCATTTTCTCAATAAATATATTTGATTACATTAAACTAAATCAATTTTTAATTAATACTGATTGAAATATGTTCTTTACAGGTATATTAATTTTTCATACGTTTAGTTATTCCCTATAAATAATCCCTGATGAGGTCTAAATTGGCCTCGAAACATGTTGGTCCCCTCGTAGTATAAAAAGGACGGAGAAAGAAAAAAGTGAGAGGTTGGTTTTTGGTTGAATTTTTCCCTTTTTCTCCCTCTTTTTTCATTATGTTATTCTTGTCTCTAATGAGCCAAAAAGTGAGGTTGTTTAGGAATTTTATTTTTTAATTATGAATCTTTTTCCTGCTTATTTTGCAAAAATTATTCACGATAAAATGGAATTCTTTTCAATCTTAATTAGACAATATTTTTCTGAGTGTTTTTTGTATTCTAAATCTTTCTAATGTTTTCGATTGTAAATACTGATCTATTTTGAGGATATTTACAATGGACAATTCGCTAACTTATTTAATTATAAATGTTTCTAGTTTAAAATCATGAAATATTGAACATCTTTTTGAAATGGGTCTATCTTGAAGATTTGGAATCGAAGATTCTTTAATTCTTAATGTGTATAATTTAGAAAAATGTAATTTTGAATGTTTTTTTGTTGTTGAATTGTTCAATTTTGAATATTTACAATTGATAACTCTTCAGTTTTAAACTTCCAATTACAATAAAATTGATAAAAACAAAAAAAAAGGGTCTCTTCCAATTCATTAAAAATTGAAAACCAACATTTTCTCCCCTGCAACTCAATAAAAATGCTAATAATAAAAAATTATCCTTCCATTTTTTCATAACGGAAAATTCAACCATTTTTCAAAAAATAGTAAGAAGCCATAGTAAGAAAAAATTCAATTGCAAAAATCATTGCTAAAATAATTTTTTTTGTATGCTTTAAAATTCTTTTAATTAAAAACCATGGGTTTTTCAGAAATCTGATTTCTGGCATGACAAAATTTTCTTAAAATAAACGATTTTTTATGTAGAAAATAAAATTTGAAAACCTTTAATAAAAAGATATATAATCTGTGTCCTACTTGTTACATTTAATAAAGAATCATTAAGAAATGAGGTCACAATACACTTGACATGCTTTCAAAAGATTCAAAATAAATTCGATCTCAATAAAGCAGGGACTGGGAGCGAAATGCTGGGTGAACGCTCCATGCGTTCCTGACACACTCCTCCTCGGTTCATATTTTCCCAGTGTTAGGAACTAAAAGGTCCGTTCGCGCTACCCGAGATAGGAAGAGTCCTGTGGGGAGCAGAGAGTGAATGGTCGTGGCTACCCGAAAACTAGGCTGCTCCGTACTCGAGCGGACCACGTGAACGCGTAGCAAACGGTTAGGCCAGCAGATGGGAACCGACGTCACAAACCATGTTCGAGTTCACCACTGGCGACCGCCTACTCTTGCTCCCCGATAGGTATTCACCGTCAGGCAGCATCAAACAGCTACAGGCGAACTGTTGCCTGATGAGGAGAAGAGTTTCTGCGTTGTGAACGCTCTTTGCACAATATATATTTCACCAGGTGGCGCTGCGTCACATGCTATACAGTTCAATACATAATATCAACTAATATCATTCAATATCATTCAATATCAATTAGAAATTATTATTTAACATATGTGAAAATGTGATGACTCAAGAAATACGGAACACCAAATATTTTATAAATGCAAATACTACATATTGACCTTGAAATGCAAACTTATAAGCTTCTCTCAGCATTTCAAGATTTGTTAAACATACTTTTGTTCACTTTCTAATCGTAAACAGATGAATTTAGAAGAACATGCAGGCACAATATTCTAATGGAATGTTTAACTCAATAAAAATGTGCAAACTTATATGGTTTTCAACCATATAACCCATATATCCCATAACTTGCAGATATTGATTTTCAACTTACATGATGAATGGTAAAAAAAAAGATTTTGGTTGAACTTCAATTGTTTTCGTGGCAAGTTTTACCATTTATTTGATTGTTGTCGTTAACAGTTATTTTTTTACATGAAAATTCAACTGTTTTCAGATGAAAGTTACTCTTTCTTTTTGGAATTCAACTTTTCTTTATTTCAAATAAAAAATGCTTTGTCTTTGTGGGTTGGAATAACGACTATACTAGTTTTTATTGACAACACTTTTTTTTTGCTTGCAAATTGAACAACTTGGTTACATTTCTTTTCTTACATTACTGAGAAATCTGTCTTAGTTGGAAATTTAAATTCGGTTAAAAAGTCGTCTTTTTTGTTGTCAAATTCGCGTCTTTTTGTGAAAGTTCCATATTTTTTGTTACAAATGAAACTGTTTCCTTGAAAATCAATCTGTTTTGTTTAAGAATTCACCTTGTGTTTTTGCATATTCTTAGTTTTCGGGTGAGGTTTACTGTTCTTGATGTACAATTGCATTTTTGTTTGTTTGTTGAAATATCGCCAGTATTAGAGTTGTCGTTCAGAATTCATTTTTTTGGTTGAACATTAAACTATGTGCTTGAAAGTTGAACTACGTTCTTGAAAATTAATTTTTTAATGAAATATTAGCTTCTGCGGCTGGGACTGACTAGAAATTAATCTGTTTTTGGTGAAGATTCAACTACTTTGTTAACTACTTTGTTAAGGTATTACATGTCGGTATAATTACCGCGATGTATTTGTTTCAATTTCGAATTTTAAAGATTTCTTCCACGCCACCCCACTCTACCGTAATGAATCGTTACGAAATATCCCCCCCCCCTCCTGATCTGTTGCGTAATTTAAGTAAAGTCCCGCACCGCGGACAAAACTGCTATTTACCCCCGAGTTTGGACATCGAAAACGATTTCAAGAATCGTTCCTCGCCTTCTTCGCCTTGCTCGCTTGCCTTGCTCAGCCGTGAATCTGGACGTGAACGACAGCCCGAGCATTTAGAGGCCTGTTCGCCACAGCAATTCACTTGCGTTGAACAGTACAGCGGTAGACCCTCCAGTTTCTCCTAGCCTGGAAGCTGGGAATCAGTTAGTCCACGCTAGTAAGTCCTCGTGATCTTTTCAATGGAAATGATATTCATTAATTTCAAGTCGAAATGTATTACATTTCCCACAAAATAGTTGAATTTTCAATCAAAAAAATATTTTCTGCCAAAAGAGAAGAATTTCCAAACTTAGAACGGAATGTTCAAGCCGATAAGTGGAATATTTTAAAAAACTGTTGACTTGAAAAATCACAAAGATGAATTTCCCACCAACAAGTTAAGTTTCAACCAAAACAGATGATTTTTTAACCAAATGTTTGAATTTTCAAGCAAAGAGAACAACCAGAACATTGCGAAAAAGTATCATCAGAGAAGAATAATTATTATTTTTGATATAGTGATGTTTCGATAATGAATTTCTCATCATTTGTTGGCGATTATTTTTATTCCTGTAATTCCTATAAGAACGAAAAAAGTAAAGGAATTTCATGATAGGAAAATGATAGGAAAAAAATAGGCGTAATTTACATATATTTTCCTACAATACTTTTTCGTAAGGGAATAGTTGCAATTTCAACCTACAAAGATGAATTTTCAAGCAAATACTTTAATTTTGAGTTGAAAAATGTATTAAAAAAAAAAACATTTTAAGAAAGGAGTTCAAGTTTCAACAACAGAAATGTATCTCCAACCAAAAGAAGTTAATCTTTACCAGTGCGGTAAAATTTTCAACAAAATAGTTAAATTTTCAACAAATATATATGATTTCTTAAGGTTAAGTGTAATACTGGAAATATTTAAACCAAAAATTTTGTAATTGGAAATCGAAAGTTGTAAAATTCATCCAGGAACGATCAATCATTAACAAAAACAAAATAGTTCAATCTTCAACAGAAACAGATTAATGTTTAGGCAAACAGTTCCATTTTCAATTAAAAAGATGTAATTTCTACCAAAGAAGATACATCCCAAAAAACGGATTTTCAAGAAAATAAATTACTCGTAAACCATACAGATGAATTTTTAATGTAGTTGCAAACATTGTAACCAAGTGTTTGGATTTTCAACCATAAAAGATGAATTCTGGACAAAAATGGTCGTACTTGATATTTAAACTGACAAAGATTTAGTATTACAACAAACCCAGTTCAATTCAACGAAGAAAGACAAATTTTTAAAAATATACATGAATTTTATATTTCCAAAATCTATGCACATTTTCTCCGCGAGGAGCTGGTGAGGAGCTGAAAAACTGTTCATTCGCGGCGGAGATTCGAATAGCGTCGAGTTTTGTTGAGAGTTCTCTCGGCACAGTGAAAACGCCTTTCCTTCGATATCACACGTCACGCCTTGCGGCGTTTAGACTTGAGAGAGTTGGGCGAACGCACTGCAAAGCGTGAACGTTCAACACATGTCCATTTCATTGCACGAAAAGAGACGAACACCACAGCTAGCCATAGACGCCTTACTCAGCCCGGAAGGGGACCCACCAAAAAAATGTCTCAACTCCCCTGAACGAGATTTATGGCATCACGTTAACTCATTCAACTCATAGGCGGCGGAGGCAAGATACTGACCTGCTGTATTCGCCCCTTTGCCTAGAGAAGAGAAAAGTGGCGAGCGTCATTTTGCTCCCAATCCCTGCAATAAAGTGACTTAAAAATTAAAAAAAAAAAAACGAAAAATTAATGAACATGCAATCATTTTTTTCTAAAGCGGGCAAATATTAAATGCCTATAGAGAGATAATAAAACTTTTCGAGACATTCTTTGCATAATCGCATGCATAATCATTGAACAAATACGACAACATAACCTATAATAATAGTCCTATCAAAATTGAATTGACTGATCTCCATGTAACCTAATATAAGAAACTACCTGGGAATATAGAAATATATCATAATATACGATAAGAATTACCTCGGTACGTAGATTTCCACTCATTTTTTACTTTATTTTTCTACAACTGGTAAATTTTAAAATCCTGCACTTTCACTCTGTCGAAATAAACACTAAACTCAATTAAAAAACATTATCATACAATTCACACCAAACTGTCATTATAGCTTCCCTATAAAATAATGAATAAATAATGGATAAATAATGAAAATGTGCAAAAATGACGAAAAGAAAGTGCAAAAAATCTGTTTTGATTTCACTGGATTTCACTCTAATTTTGCATGCAAGCAATTGTGTATTTTATGGCGCAGTTCTGGACTTTGGCGCTCTTAGCGCTGCCTTTTGTTACATATATAGATGCATATCATGCATGTATATAAAGCAGATGTTCGGCAATTGGGGCTAAAAGTGTCAATTATGTTCAAAAATGTTGATTTTTTATATAGTAGGAGTGCCATTACAGATTAAAATGAGATATTTAATAGTAGATTAAGTGACGAATAAAACTGTTAGAGTATTTGACTTTCTCTAAAAGCCAATTCGTTATAAAAGAGTTCCAAATGACCTCGACGATGACACATAACCTATGTGCGATGTACTTTAGAGTTTAGAATATTTTTTTATTTATTATTTATTTAGCCAGTGTTATTTGTAAGTTCGGCCAGTTCAAACTACATCGTTATTTCAATCTTAGGTAATAATTTATATACATAATTTTGTGTGTGTAGATAAACACAGGATGAGAAGGGAGATAAATATTTTTGTTTTTGTCTGAAGATTTTTAATCTTTCATGATAATATTTTTATCTGAGTGGCTAAGTAACTAAGTTACTGAAAAGTTACGTTATTTCTAAATTTTAGGGTAACTTCGTTACTATTTTAAAAAGTAACTTTTAACCAGTGTTGGGTAAGTTACTTTTTTGAGTAACTAGTTAAAGTTGCTAGATAAAGTAACTTTAAGTTACCTGAAACGTTACTTTTTTCACTTTCTCAATTTTATAGTTCAAAAATCGAAATAACTAAGATGATAATTCATAAAAACTTAATTAAGAAATAAATATGCATTAGTTAAAGTAAGATTTTTCAGCCACATTTTTTAATCAAACAGTTGTATTTTTACTCAAAAAAATATGCATTTTTTTACCGGAAAAAATGAATTTTCAAGCCAAATGGACGAATTTTCAATAAAAAGGTTACTTTTCAACCAAATTTGAACTTTTTACTAAAATAGTTAAATTTTGTACAAAATACACGAATTTTCAACAAAATGGTTGAATTTTCATACCGAAAATATTAATTTTCTCCAAAAAGATACTTTTCAACCAAATAGTGGAATTTTCTACCATTTTCAAACGAAAAAGACGAATTTTCTACAAAATAGTTGAATTTTCAACAAAAAAGTTAATTTTCAACCAAATAGTTGAATTTTTTAGCAAAATATTTGAATTTTCAACTAAAATTATGAATCTTTAACCAAAAAAATGAATTTTTACGAAAGCAGGTTAACTTTCAAACAAATAGTTACATTTTTCACCAGAAAAGACAAAAGAGATG
>CAKNYM010052333.1:432654-486753 GCA_932195095.1 Andricus curvator | reverse complement strand
TTTTGAATCGAAAAAGCCGAATTTTGAACCAAGAAAGAAAAAAAATGTTCACTAAATTGTTGAATTTTCAAATCAGAAAGACGAGTTTTCGACAAAACAGTTGCATTTTCAAACCGAAAATATGATTTTTCACAAAAAAAAAAGTTATTTTTAAACCAAATAAAATCGTTGAATTTTTAACAAAATGCATAAAATTTCAACCAAAATAGATGAATTCTCAACGAAAAACATAATAATTCATATTATTTCAATCAAAAAATATTTTAATTTGAAATCAAACCGTTGAATTCAACCAAAAAAGACGAATTTTCAACAAAATAGCTGAATCGTCAAACAAATCAGATTAATATTCTGTCAGAATAGTTAAATTTTCCACCAAAATAAATTAGATTTTTTTCGTCAAAAGAGATCAATTGTGAAAAGAAAAAGTCGAATTATAAATTATAAATTTTCAACAAAAAAGTTACTTATCAACTAAATAAATTAGTTGAATTTTTAACAAAATGTATGAATTTCCAATCAAAGTAGATGAATTCTCAAGAAAGAATATAATAGTTGATATTATTTCAACCAAAAGAGACTTTAATTTGAAATCAATCAAAGTTACATTCATTGTATTCAACCAAAAAAGATGAATTTTCAAGAAAATAGCTGAATCCTCCACTAAAAGAGATTTATTTTCTGCCCATAACTGATCCATAAACCTTTCTTAATAGGAGATAATATAAAAAAAACACAAAGTAACTTCAATTAAAGATCCAAGTTACTGCAAAAATCGTAACTAAGTTACGTTACAAGTTAATTTTTAAAAAAGTAACGAACTTACCCTGAAAGTTACAAATAACGTAACTTTTCCAACTCTGCTTGTGACGTAACTTAGTTACGATTTTTGTAGTAACTTGGAACATTAATTATAGTTACATTGAAGTTACTTTGTGTTTTTTGTATATTATCTCCTATTAAAAGAGGTTTATGGGTCAGTTGAAAATTAAAAAAAGGTAGAAAATTAATCTCTTTTGGTTGAGAATTCAGCTATTTTCTTGAAAACTCGTATTTTTCGGTTGAATGCAACTGCGATTGATTTCAAATTAGTCTTGTTTGGCTGAAATAATATCAACTATTATATTTCTCGTTGAGAATTCATTTATTTTGATTGAAAGTTTTAGTACTTGGTAGAAAATTCACGAATTTTGTTAAGAATTCGACTATTTTTAAAGAAAGTTCAACTATTTGGTTATAATGTAACTTAGCAGATGATAATTGATATTTTCGGTTTGAAAATGCAACTGTTTTGTAGAAAATTAATTTTTTTAACTTTAAAATTCAACAATTTAGTGGACATTGTTTCTCATTCTTTGTTTCAAAATTCGACTTTTTCGTTCTACAATTTATCTCTTTTTGTAAAAAAATGTGACTTCTTTTGTTTAAAAATCCAAATATTTTAGTAGAATATTCATCTAATTTGGTTAGATTTAGCTATTTTGTTGAAAATTCGTCTTTTTTGGTTGAATTCAACTTCTATTTTGTTGAAAGTTTTACTACTTGGTTGAAAACTCATGTATTTTGTTAAAAATTCACCAATTTTGGCAGAAAGTTCAAATAGTTGGTTGAAAAATAACCAAAATTTTTGTAGAAAATTCAACTCTTTTTTTAAGAAGTGTTGATTTTGTTTGGGAAATTAATCTCTTTTGGTAAACGAATTTTTGAAGAGGGTTTAACAATTTTTTGGAAAATTTGTCTTTTCTGGTTGAAAATTTAACTACTTGTTTTAAAGTTTATCTCCTTTGTTAAAAAATCAGTTAGAAAACACCAGCAGCGTATCGGAAAGGCACAGTGCGCCGGCACTCGCATATATTGCGCAATATTATGTATTGCAATGGGGGAGTTTACCACTCATCAGAGTGCGCGATCTATTTGGGTTCGAGTTCTGCGAAAATTCAAATTTAATATATGACAAATAGCTTTTTTTATACAAATTAGTAATTAAAATTTATAGTTCATTCGTAAAATAGAGTCATTCACTTTAAAAAGAAAAAATTTAATATTTTAAGTACGGTCAGTTTTTCTTGCATAGTTCTGAATTTCACAAACATAACATTATTGTTTACTGAAAGAAGGTTTCAAAGTACAGGTTTTCAAAAGTTTTATATTTTTTATAGCGAGAATAAAGACAACAATATTTTCTGTTAACTGTTTTGTTGGCAATTTGTCTTTCATTTTTTTTGTTTGTTAAAAATTGATCTTTTTTAATTGAGAAATTACATGATTTCTTGAAAATTCGTCCTTTTTAGTTCAATTCAACGGTTTTCAATTTACAACATTTTTCGGTTGAAATATCAACTATTACATTTCAGGTTTTTTGTAGAAGATTCATCTCTTTGGTTTAAAATAAACTATTTGGATGAAAATCAGTTGTTTTTTTCGTTAAAAATTGATTATCTGAAAATTTAACCTGTCCGTTTTTGATTAAAAATTCGCCTCTTTTCGTTTAAAAATGAACCATCTGGATGAAAATTCATGTATTTTATTGAAAATTCATCTCTTTTGGTTGAAAATTAATCTTGATGCTTAACAATTAATCTTTTCAGTTAAAAATTCATTATTTTTGGTTGAAAATTTAAGTATCTCGTTCAAACCTCCTTTTTCTTGGTTCAACATTATTTTTTTAAACTAAAAAGTGAACTATTTCATTTTTGATAAAAAATTTGTTTAGTTGCAAATTCATTTCTTCTAATTAAAATTTATCTATGTTATTGAAAATTTGTTCTTTTGTTGTTGTTGAAAATTAATTTTTGAACTTAAAAATTCAGTATTTCATTTAAAATTCGTCTTTTTTTAATATTAAAATATTTTTTGGTTGGAATATCAGCTATTTAATTTTTCGTTGAAAATTCATCTTTTTTTGTTTCAAAGTTATACTACTTTGTTAAAAAGTAATTTTTTGGTTGAAGATTCATTACTTTGGTTGAAAATTCATCTCTATGGCTGAAAGTGCAACTATCCTACTGAAAAAATCGCTTATTTTGTTACAAATTGTATATATTGTTGGAAATTCAATTTTTATTTGTCTGAAAATTTCAATATTCCATTTTTGGTTGAAAATTTTTTTTTTAGTTGAAAATTTAACAATTTTGTTGAAAATTCGTTTACTTTTAATAGAAAATTTACCTTTTTTAGTTAGAACTTCAAATATTTAGTTGAAAATTTATGTATTTTGTTGAAAATTTGTCTTTCTAGTAGAAACTTAATCTTCTTGTTTGAAAACTCACCATTTTTGTTGCAAATTGAACTATTTCATTTTTGGTTCAAAATTAATCTTTATTAGTTGAAAATTCGACTATTTGGTAAAAAAAATAGAGAATGTTATCAAAACACTTTCTTTGAATTTTTTTAGTAGACAATAATATTATGCTTGTAAAATTCTGAGAAACTGAATGACTTTACACTTTTACTTTATTTTACAAATGAACTATAAACTTTTATTAATAATTTGTATAAAAAAAAGCTATTTTTGATTTATTAAATTTGAATTTTCGCAGAACTCGGACCCGAAAATATAGTGCACTCTGATGAGTGGTAAACTCCCCTTCAGTCTCGTATATTGCGCAATATTATGCATTTCAATTGAAAACTGTTCAGGCGGCCCTGTCTCTTTACGCTTGAGGCTTCCGACTGAGGAGGAAGACCAGTGCGAGGCTTTTTTAGTTAAAGATGTTTGGTTGCAAATTAATATTTTTTGGTTTCGGATTCAACTATTCTGTTGAAAATTCAACTATTCGCGTAAAAGACTTCAAAATTTGGAAGTTTTCTTAAAATTTGTAACAGCTCGCTATAATATTTTCGAATTTTAAAATTGTTTCAATTTGGTTTTTCCGAAAACATGAAATTTTTAGCAAACCAGAACAAAAAATTACAAGCATGAGCGATTCAATATTTAACTAATGATTACTTCCGGAATTTTAAACGCTGCTTTAATTTGAAATTCTCTAATTTATAAAGGTTCATTGAAATTATTCTTTAAACGGTTTCAATTAAAAATTGTTTTTAATCATTAATGTTTTCAATTGGAAATTTTTTAATTCTGAATATTTATAGTTGGTCAAGTATTAAAAGGCTTTCTTTTTGAAATTATGCAGTCCAATTTTAACCTTGGCTATTTTACAATTATTTAGCTGTAAAAGATTTTAATTTAAAATTGTACAATTTTTAACATTTTAGAATAAAAAGTTGAACGTTTAAATTCTAAATCGAAATTTATGCCATTTTGAATTATTGAAATGAAAACCGAATAATTTTGAATTTTTTTAACATGCCTTTATTATTGTAGTTATTTTAAGTCGTCATGAGTTTAATTTTGATAATTTAAATAATAATTTTTTCATACATTTTTCAGACTGAAGAATTTTTCACAGAATTTTAGAAACATCCGAAAACAGTGTTTTTGTATTTTATATAACTTTGGAAATATACGAAACATTTTTCTGCTTTATGAGGTGAGATTAATTTTTTCTTTTTTATGTTTTTACACACATTATTTTAGTACCATACAATTTAAAAAAAAATTTCCTTATGGAGGACAACTAAATAATGGGAGAGGAATGTCCGAATTGTGGAAAATTGACCAACACTGTCTACGCAAGACTCGTAAAAGGTTTGAAAAGTTTTTAAGAAATATCTCCATAGTTCTTTTATAAATTAAATAAACTTTCAACTCAAAAAATGTCTTCAGATTCTTGTGGCCACACAAAGTGTCGATTATGTTTATTGTACGAGGCAACTGGTTGTAAATCATGTGAAAATGAAAAGCAGTTTCAGCAAATTGGTAATTTTGGTAAGATATTTTCTTTTTTTTCTGGCCTAAGAGCTGAAATAAATTACACTATTTTTGAATACCAAATATTGTTTTAGATTACCCAACCAGAGGATCTTCAACAAAGAAGGATTTAGATGCTTCAAATTCTGAACATTCGGATATCAACAGTGAGGCAGAACCTGTAAAATTAGTGGTCGACAAAGTTACTAACAAATATGAGTTTTTCTCCTGTGGGAATATTTCTTATCCAGAAGAGTCCAGTTTTGTTGAAAACGCAACAATTGAAAAAGAGAAAGAAGATGACCGGCCTCTGAAGATCGTTGAAGGCGACAATGAAAACAGTCAGAATAAAATTTCTGTCGAAACAGACAACTCTGAAAATGATACGGTAAGAACATAGTTAAAATCAGGGTGTCGAGCGACCTTCAAAATCTTGAAAACCTGGAATTCTCCTTGAATTTTTTTTAGCCTTGAACACCTGGAAATCTCCTTCAATTTTTCATGAGAACTTTGAATTACATTTTTTTTTCGAACAGTTATTTTATTGAAATGCGAAGAGTAATTTAAATCTTTTAGTTTATTATGAAAGAAACATCTTGTTTAGAAGAAATCTTGCTATTGAAAAGTTTATTTATCAAGGTATAATTTATCTTTTGTTCATTACAGAATAAATAAAGAGATTTCAAGGCACTTTTTGTATACTGTACCAATTATTTTATAGATTGCATTGAACAGACTTCAATATTATACAGTTAAAATTAAAGCTATTAAATAGTTAAAGTATACATTATTTTGTGATATTCAACTTACAAATTATAAAAATTATTAGTTTAACCAGATTCAAAAAATTCACAAAATATTTCTAAAGATTTCAAAATAATTCAAAGATTTTTAAATATTTAAAAGGATTTTGAAAATTTCACAAAGATTTCAAAGATTTAAAAAAGTCGTGCACACCAGATTTCAAAGATTTCGCAAGAATTTTAAACGATTTCAAAAGGTTTTAAAACATTTTAGAAGATTTCAAAAAATTCTCCAAAGATTTCAAATAATTTAATGATTTTAACGAATACAAAAGATTTTACAAACAAAGATTTAAGAAAGATTTCACAAATATTTCAAAAGATTTCAAGGATCTTAATGATTTAAAAAAGGCGTGTACACTAGATTTAAGAGATTTCACAAAAATTTCTCAAAGATTTCGAACATATCATGAGGATTTCAAGTATTTCAAAGATTTGAAAAAGGCATGTACATCAGATTCTAAATATTTCACAAAAATTTTAAATCTTTGAAAATATTTCAAGGATTTTAAAGATGTTAAAAAGGGCATATTAAAACAGATTTCAAAACATTTCAAAGATTTGAAACGATTTCCAAGTTTCTTATAAGATTTCAAAAGATTACAAATATTCCAGTGATTTTAAACGAATACGAAAGATTTCAAAAATATTTTTAAGATTTCAAGAATTTCAAAGATTTCAACAAAATTCCTGTACACCAGATTTCAAAGATTTTTATCGATTTTAAAAGATTTCATAAAGATTTTAAATATTCCAGTGATTTTAAACGAATACAAAAGATTTCAGAAAGAGTTCACAAATATTTCAAAGAATTCATAAGGATTTCAGAAGATTTCAAGAATTTCAAATATTTCAACACAATTCCTGTACATCAGAATTCAAAGATTTTTATCGATTTCAAATTTTTTAATAAGATTTCAAAAGATTTCAAATATTTAAAAGATTTTTTAAAAATTTCATAAATATTTCAAAAGAATACAAGAATTTCAAAGATTTCAAGAATATCAAAGGTTTCAACAACATTTCTGTATACCAGATTTTGAAGATTTTTATCTATTTCAAAATTTTTTATAAGATTTTAAAATATTTCACAAAGATTTCAAATGTTCCAGTGATTTTAAACGAATAAAAAAGATTTCAGAAAGATTTAACAAGTATTTCAAAGAATTCATCAGAATTTCAAAGTATTTCAAGAATTTCAAAGATTTCAAAAAGGGATTTTAAAGATTTTAAACGATTTCAAACGGGTTCAATACATTTGCAAAGATTTGAAAATATTTCAATGATTTCAAACGAACACAAAGGATTCCATAAATAACGATTGAAAAAAGATGTCAAAGATTTCATAAAGATTTCGGAAAATGTTCCAAAGATTTTAAGGATTTTAAAAGATTTTACAAACATTAAAAAATATCCCCAAAGATCTCATAAAGACAACTTATGTTCGCAATGAATTCAGAATTTGTTTATTTATGATTCTGCTTTCTTTATAAATTGTTAGCCTGTAACAAATGAAATGGCTCATTTTTTAAATGTACATATAACAAACGCTTATTTCATTTTTTTACGTAAAAAAAGGAGACCTGGAAAAAATTGTTTTTTTTTTACCTGGAAAACCTGGAAAAGACCTTGAATTTTGTTCCGAAGAATCGCTGGACACCCTGTATGAGTAGAAATAAAAGGAATGCTACAGGTCAGAGAATTCCAGAAAGTCAGGGAAATCCTGATTTTGTTAAGGCCTTTGGTTGAAAATTCAACTATTTTGTTGAAGATTCGTCTTTTTGGTTTGAAAATTCATCTATTTTATTAGAAATTGTATCTTTTTTGGTTAAATTCAACTGTTTTTTGTTTAAAATTAAAATCATTTTTAGTTGAAATATCAACTATTACATTTTTCTTTGAGAATTCATATTTTTTAGTTGAAAACCCATTTTTTTCAAAATTTAACTATTTTGTTGAAAATCAACTTTTTAAATTGAAAATTTAATTTTTCATTGTCCGAACCAATACATTTAACTATTCCATGTTGGTTGACAATTTGTTTTCTTCGTTGAAAATTCGTCAGTTTGGTTGAAAATTCAACTATTTTTTCATGAATTCAGTTTATTCGGTTAAAAATTCATTTCTTTGGCTCAAAATGGAACTGTTTTTTTTTTAATTATTTTTTTGTTGGAATTTTATTTTTCTAGCTGAAAATGTAACTATTCTATTTTTGATTAAAAATTCAAATATTTTGTTGAAAAATGGTCTTTTTTTGTAGAAAATTAATCTTTTGGATTGGAAATTCAACTATTTGGTTAAAAATTAATTTTTTTGGTTGATTCTGAACCAATATATTCAGCTATTCCATGCTCGGTTAAAAATGTATCTTCTTCGTTGAAAATTCATCTGTTTGGTTGAAAATTGAACTATTTTGTTGCAAATTTATTTTATTTAGTAGAAATTTATTTTATTTTTATTGAAAATTTAACTATTATATTTTAAGTTGAAAATTTATTTGTTTTAGGTGAAAATTCAACTAGTTTTTTGAAACTTGGTCTTTTTGATGGAAAAGTAATCTCATTAATGGAAACTTCATTTTTTTGGTTAAAAATTCATTTTGGTTGAAGGTTCATCATTTTAGTTAAAAATGAGTTTCTTTAACTGAAAATTTAACTATCCCATTTTTTGGTGGAAATGTGTCTTTTTTGATAGAAATTGAATCTTCTTAGTAGAAAATTCATCTTTTTGGTGGAAAAATTAATTATTTCGTTAAAAATTTATTTTATTTGCTCGATAAAACATTTATTGATTTAAAATTTTACTGTTCTATTTTGGTTGAAAATTCATTTCTTTGGTTGAAAATGTATCTTTTTTAGTTGAAAATTCATACATTTTGTTGAAAATTTATTTTCTTTTTGTTCAAAATTTACTGTTTAAATTTGAAGTTTTTTTAAGTTAAACTTTTAGTTAATAATTAATTACTTTAACTACTTAATTTTTTGTGGAAAATTTATCTTTTTTGATAGATATTTAATCATCCTGGTTGAAAATTCAACTTTATGGTTGAAAATTTAGTTTATTGAGTAAAAAATTAATTTTTTGCTGATTAATCTTTTGGGTGGAAACTTCATTATTTTATTAAAAAAGCATTTCATTGGTTGAAAATTAAACTATTTTGTTGAAAATTAGTTTTCATTTTGTTCAAAATTTATTTTAAAAATTTGAAGTTTTTTAAAATTAAAATTTTAAAAATTCATTACTTTAACTGAAAATTTAACCATTCCATTTTTTGTGGAAATGTATCTTTTTTAATAGAAATTTAATTAATTTTGTAAAAATTCATCTTTTTGGTTGAAAATTCAACTATTTCGTTGACAATTTATTTTTATTTAGTTGAAAATTCTTATATTTTCTGGAAAATTTGTCTTTTGGGGTGAAACTTAATTTTTTTTGTTAAAAATTAGTTTCTGTAGCTTAAAATTGAAATATTTTGTTGAAAATTTGTTTTTCCAGTAGAAATTTTTTTTTTACTGAAAATTCAACTATTCTATTTTTGGTTGAAAATTTATCTTTTATAGTGGAAAATGTTTGTATTTTGTGGAAAATTGGTCTTTTTTGGTGAAATTTCATATATTTTGTTGAAAATTTGTCTTCTTTGGTAGAAAATTAATCTTTTGAGTTAAAAATTCAACTATTGGATTAAAAACGTTTTTTTTTGTTGATAATATTTTTGTTTGTTTGATAGTTTTAGTATTTTAGTTAAAACTTAATTTCTTTAACTATATCATTTTCTGTGAAAAATGTATGTTCTTTGACAGAAATGTAATCTTCTTGGTGAAAAATTAATTTCTTTGTTTGTGTATTCGTTTTTTTTCTGGTTGAAAATTAATTTTTCAAACTGAAAATTTTAGTATTCTATGTTCGATTGAAAATTTATCTTTTTTTAGTTGAAAATTCAATTATTTTGGTAGAAAATTCATATTTTTGAGTTGAAAACTCAACTGTTTTTTAGGATATTCGTCTTTTTGGCTTAAAAATTCAACATTTTGGATGAGTTTTTTCTTTACTGGCTGAAAAACCTTTCTTGGTTAAAAATGTAACTCTTGTTGAAAATTCTGCTTTTTGGTTTGAAAATTAGTTTGTTTTGATTGAGGATTCAACTAATTTGTTTAAAATTTTTATTTTTTGATCTAATTTAACTGTTTTTGAATGAAAATTACAATATTTTTTGTGTGGAAATATCAACTATTACACTTTTTATTGAGAATTCATTTTTCTTTATCGAAAATTCATCACTTTGGTTGAGAATGTAACTATTGTTTTAAAAATTCCCTTTTACTTGGTTCAACATTTATCTTTTTGAGTTGAAAACTCAACTACTTGTTTGCAAATGAATGTATTTTATGCGTATCTTACGTAATTTGTGGATAACCCCTTATTATAAAATTCTGTACGACTTTTCACTAAAAGTGTTTAAAATAAATTCAGAAACCTTTTTTTTGCAATAACATTATTGATCTCCTAGGTGTATGTAAGGTTGTTTTTATACCTAAAAGAAAAATTTAGAACGGTCAGGGAACATTAGGATTTTGTAACAACCCTTGAATAGCAAGCCTTCTTATTATTTATGAAGTGACTTCTTCTTTCAGAATCAAGACGAGACAGACTCTGAAAAAGAAAAGACTCTAAAACCGAAGAAAAAATTAGATCGGAGTCATATATCAGTATTGCCAGGTTCACCAGAAAAGTACAAATGTAACGCCTGTGGTAAAATCTTTCGCAACAAAAAAGGAATGTGTTATCACGACTCTTGTGTGACAGGAATTCGGCCATATCAATGTGAATATTGTGACAGAAGCTTCGTTAAACGATCGCACTTTGAATATCATGAGAGTACTCACAGTGGATACAAACCATTTAAATGCCATCTTTGCGATAAAGCCTTTCCTCAAAAAAATAAACTCAATAGGCACATGTTTTCGCATAATCGTAAGTTATTTAAGTCACTACTTATTATTTACAGAAATATCATTTCTGAAATAGTTTAACTGGGTGTCCAGCGACCTCGAAAACCTTGAAAACTTGGAATTCTCCTTGAATTTTTTTTAACCGTGAAAACCTGGAAATCTTGAATTTTTCACGAGAATCTTGAATTAAATGTTTGTGTTTCTTTTAAAACAGTTATTTTATTGAAATGCGAAAAGTAATTTAAATCGTTTAGTCTATTATGAAAGAAACATCTCGTTTAGAAGAAATCTTGCTACTGAAAAGTGTTTTATTTATTAAAATATAATTTATCTTTTACTCATTACAGAATATATAAAGAGATTTCTAAAGGCATTTTTTCTAGACTTTACCAATTATTTTATAGATTGCAATTAACAGACTTTAATATTGTGAACAATTCTATAAGTTTTTAATTTTGTCTCCGCTAATATAAGATGTTAAAGTATACATTTTTTTGTGATATTCAACTTACAAATTATAAAAATTATTAGTTGAAAATTTCTTTGGTAATTCAGTTTCAGAATTAGAATGAGTTATGGCCATCCAACGGATTTTTGTAGGGTTTCACTACTCGGTTTTTTGAGTGTACACCAGATTACAAAACGTTACTGAAGATTTCAAAAGGTTTCAAAATATTTCAAAGATTTTAAAATATTTAAAAGGATTTTGAACATTTTACAAAGATTTTGCAGATTTTAAAGATTTAAAAAAGGCGTGTACACCGTATTTAAAATATTTCATAACAATTTCACAAAGTTTTTAAAACTTTCAAAAGATTGAAAGTATTTCAACGATTTCAAAAAGGCTGAACACCAGATTTCAAAGATTTTAAAACATTTCGAAGACTTTAAACGATTTCAAAAGGTTTCTAAATATTTTAGAAGATTTGAAAAGGTTTCACTAATATTTCAAATAATTCAATGATTTGAACGAATAAAAAAGATTTCACAAACAAAGATTTCAGAAAAATTTCACAAATATTTAAGAAAAATTTCACAAATATTTAAGAAGATTTGACAAAGATTTCATAAAAAATTTCCAAAGATTTCGAACATTTCATAAAGATTTGAAATGATTTGAAAAGGATCTGAAAGGAAAAAAACACCAGATTTCAAAGATTTCGAATATTTTCAAAGATTTAAAAACTTTAAAAAGATTTCAGAGATTTTAAAGATTTCATAAAGGTCATAGTAAACCAGATTTCTAAGATTTCCAAAGATTTTACACAGATTAAAAATATTTCACTGATTTCAAATGAGTACAAAAGATTTCAGAAAGATATCACAAATATTTCAAGGATTTCATAAACATTTCATAAATATTTCAAAGATCCTAAACTATTTCAAAAGGTTTCAACAAATTTGAGAAAATTTCATAAGATTTCAATGATTTCAAAGGAACACAAAAGATTTCACAAACAAAGATTAAAGAAAACTTTCAAAAATATTTCAAAGATTTCACAAAAATTTCAAATGATTTCACAATGATTTCAAATTTTTGTAATCTTTTTAAAATTATCTTAACTATTCCATTTTTTGTGCAAAATTCATCATTTTTGGTAGAAATTTAATCTTCTTGGTTTATAATTCATCTTCTTGATTTTGATGATTGACCTATTTTATTTTTGGTTGAAAATGTATCTTTTTTTAGTTGAAAATGCATGTTCTTTTGTTGAAAATTGGTCTTTTTATATATAAAAAATTAAACTTTTCGGTTTAAAATTCAACTGTTTGGTTAAAATTATTTAGTGATCATTTTATTTAAAAACTAATTTTTTTACTGAAAATTTAACTATTCCCTTTTTTGTAGAAAATGTATCTTTTTGATAGAAATTTAATATTCATGGTAAAAAATTAATCTTTTTGGTTGAAAATTTAATTACTTTGTTGAAAATTTATTTTGTTTGGTTGAAAATTCATTTCTTTATTTAAAATTTTACTGTTCTATTTTGGTTAAAAATTTATTTCTTTTGTTCAATATTCTTTTTTTTTTTAAATTAATATACCTAACTGAAAATGTAACTATTCTATTTTTGGTTGAAAATTTAGCTTTTTTAGTTTAAAGTGCATGTATTTTGTGGAAAATGTGTTTTTTTTTAAATAGAATTTTAGAAAATTTGTTTTAATGCCTTGAGAGCCTTTAAAATCCCTTAAAATAATTGAAATCTTCGAAAATTTTATAAAATCCGTTAAAATCCTCGGGAATCATATTAAAATTCTTTAAATTATGCAATTTCCTTGAATACCCTTTGAAAAATAAAATCACTTCAAACCTTTACAATCCGTTGAAAAAATTTTTCCTGAAATCCTGATAATTTTATGGAAATACCTTGTGAGCTTCTAAAATTATTGAAAAAATGCATATATTTCATTGAAAATTAGTCTTTTTTTAGTAGAAAATTATTCTTTGGTGTTGAAATTTCATTTTTATGGTTAAAAATGCATTTTTTTCACAATTGAACTATTTTGTTGAAAATTAATTTTTATAACTGAAAATTGAACTATTCTATTCTGGTTCAAAATTTATCTTTTTTTTGATTTGAAAATGATTTGAAAATTTATCTGTTTTATTTGAAGATTTGAAGGCTTTTAGGCAAGAAAAAAGAACCCTAAGTTCGAAAAAAGCCTGATAAAATTATTTGATAAGTTGATGAATTAAAATGATTTGATTTTAATTTTTAAATACTTTAAATTCGGAAGAATTCTGATGCTTTGAATGCTTTGATTTTGTTGTTAAGTATTCAATATTCAACATTTACCAATATTCAACATTTTTTCTAGCATGAAAGTTTTAATTATTTAAACTTTATGACTTGGAACAAATGTTTGGCAGCGGGGAAATAACTAGAAACTTGTTTTTGATTTTAGAGGCCGCCCTAAAATATTTACATTTAGATTTTGACTGCTAATTGAATAACTAATACGAAAAATGTAATTCTTCTTTTCAGAACTGAAGCCTTTTTCGTGTAACAAATGTGAAAAATCTTACTCTAAGAAGGATGATTTAAAAAGCCATTCAAGTGTCCATTCTGGATTGACTCCATTTCCCTGCAAAACTTGCGGCAAAGCTTTCAGAATTATGGCGAATCTGACTCGACACATGCATACACATTCGAGTTAGTTTTTTTCCCTTCTTAAATACTCAGAAATCTTCAATAATTTAAATATGTTTTTTATAATAATAATAATAATTTAAATACATTTTTTAAAAATTTTTTCCAGGTGAAAGACCTTACGTATGTGAAGAATGCAGCAAAAGTTTTAAAGATAAATCTTTATTGATCCGGCACAAACGTACACATGGAAAAGAGAGACCCTTTTCCTGCGCTCATTGCACTCGGCTCTTTTTATCCAAAAGTGAATTAAGACGACATCTTACTACTCATTCAAGTAAGGTTCTTAATTTATTATTATCGCAAATACAGGGATCACAGAGGGTAGTTCAATTTTAGGTAAAAAAGGGGATTTTTTTGGAAAAAGGGGATTTAATTTATTATTAAAAGCTTTTTATAGCATATGAGTATATCGCGAATAATGAACGAAAGTGCCCTCTAATATAGCGGCTTTCTTCCGCAAGTTTTTTAGTCATTTTTGTGTTTGCAATTTTTTTAGCACTTTCTACTGACAAAATATTCAAGAAAATCGAAGATTAAAAATTGAATAAACAACAGAATTGAAAAATATTCATGTTTGACTTTGAAGAAATATATATTTATAATATCTAAATATAAAAATATAAATTTATATAATATAATAATTTATAGTGTTTATAATAATATTATAATAATATATATCCATATTTTCATCAATTTTTTCCACTGAAGTGCGAACTGAATTAATAGAACCCAATAAGAAAATCCAACAATTTTTAGTTGAAAGCTCATTTTTTTGGCGATAGGCTTACTATTATACTTTTGTTTAGGAATTCATCTTTTTATTTTTGAATTTAATTATATATATTTAGTTTTAAAAATGTAATGGTTAACCTTTTTCTTGAAAATTCAACTGTTCTATAGAAAATTAGTCTTTCTGTCTTGCAAAATTTAACAATTTGTTTTAACCTTTTTTGCTTTCTTGACAGAAAAATCTTTTTTGGTTGAAAATTCCTCTTTTTTGGGTTAATTCAACTATTTTTTATTTAAAATTAAAATATTTTTTGGTAGACGTATCAAATTAAATTTTTTGTTGAGAATAATTCATCTTTCATGGTGGAAAATTGTATTAATTAGTTGAAAATTTAATTTTTCTGTTGAAAATGTATCCTTTTTGGTTGAAATACAACTGTTTTGTAGAAAACTCGCCTTTCATATTTTTGGTTGAAGATACATAATTCATCACTTTGAAAATGGAACTATTTTGCTGAGAATTGATCTTTATGCGTTGAAAATACAACTGTTTAGTTGAAAATTAACTTTTTTGTTGACAATCCATATTTTTAGGGTTTAAAATTGAACTGTTTTTTTTTCTTCGAAAAATTTGTGTTTTGCCCTTGAAAATTCAACAATTTGGTTGAAAAATCAACTATTTTGTTGAAGAGTCGTGTTTTTGGTTGAATTCAACTATTTTTTATTTAAAAGTAGAATCTTTTTTGGTTGAAATATCAAATATTACATTTTTTGTTAAGAATTCATTTATTTTTGTTGAAAATTGAACTATTTGGATGAAAATTGAACTACTTTATTACAAATTCAATTTTTTGGTTGAAGATTCATCATTTTAGTTGAAAATTCGTCTTTTTTATTGAAAATTCGTCTTTTTCTTAATGAAACTTCAACTATTTTGGTGGAAAATTCTATTGTTTAGGTAAAATTAATTTTTTTGTATAGAAAATTAATATTTTTGGATTCAAAATTTTTTTTGAAAGTAACTATTTTGTTAGTCTTCTTTTTGGTTGCAAATTCAACTGCTTTTTTTTAGAAAATTCGTCTTTTTGCTTAAATTTTCATGTTTTCGGTTGAAGATTTATCGATTTAGTTAAAAATTCATCTCCTTAGTTGAAAATGTAACTATTTTGTTGAAAATTTTTCTTTTTGGCTTGCAAATTCTTCTCTTTAGTTAAAAATTAACTTTTTTGTTGAAAAGTTTTTATTTTGGGTTGAAAAATCAACTATTCAATTTAAAATTAACTTTTTTTTGTTGACAATTCATATTTTTAGGGTTTAAAAGTTCAATTGCTGTTTTTTTAGAAAATTCGTCTTTTTGCCTTGAAATTTCAACAAATTGGTTGAAAAATCAACTTTTTTGTTAAAATTCATATTTTCTGGTGGGAAGATCAACTTTTTTTCTAGAAAATTCGTCTTTTTGGCTTCAGAATATATTTTTTTGGTTCAAGATTCATCATTTTTTAGTTAAAAATTCATCTCTTGAAAATTTTGGGTTGAAAATTCAAATATTTTGTTGAAAAGTCGTATTTTTTGGATGAATTTAACTTCTTTTTTATTTAAAATTTGTTGAGAATTCATTTTTTTGGTGGGAAATTCAACTATTTGGTTAAAAATTCAACTATTTGGGTGAAAGTTGATCATCTTTGTTACAAATTCATTTTTTTGTTGAAGATTCATAATTAAGTTGAAAATTCATCTCCTTGGTTCCAAAAATACCTATTTTGTTGAAAATTCTTCCTTTTGATTG
This sequence comes from Andricus curvator, assembly GCA_932195095.1. Classification (NCBI taxonomy): domain Eukaryota; kingdom Metazoa; phylum Arthropoda; class Insecta; order Hymenoptera; family Cynipidae; genus Andricus; species Andricus curvator. Next base: position 470,518 of record CAKNYM010052333.1, on the reverse strand, counting down.
AAAATTCAACTGTTTAGCTGAATATTAACTTTTTTGTGGAAAATTCACATTTTCTGATTGGAAGTTCAACTTTTTTGCCAAAAAAAATGTTCTTGCTTGAAAATTCTACAGTTTGATTGAAATTTTTTTCTTTCTTGACTTAAAAATCTTTTTTATGTGATAAATCAGTTACTTTGTTGAGAATTTGTCTTTTTTTTATAAATTCAATACTGTATAGAATTCCTGAAAATAAAACCAAGAATCCAACGACCAAATTTGGACACCACCATTAAATATTTTCAGGAATTGTACTAATTTTTCTTTCCTCTTTTTTATTTTTGTCCAAGAAAAATTTTTTCTAATATTTTTTTAAAAATTACAATAGGAGCATTTAATGGTGGTTGTCCCAATTTGGTCGTTGGATTCTTGGTTTCATTTTCAGGAATTCTATACATTAACTTGAGTATTGGACGTTAAATAGGATTTTGAATTTGATTTTATTCTAATTGAAAATTCAAGCATGTGGTTAAAAGTTGAACTACTTTGTTGAAAATTCATCTCTTCGGTGGAAAATTCTTTTTTTTTTTTTTGTAAAAAATTAATCTTTTTGATTGAAAATTCAACTACAATGAATTTTCATTTATTCCAAGGGCCTAGAAACGTAAACATTCTGATATTCCAAGTCTGCAGGGGCCCCCACCTCTACCGCGAGTCGTGGGGTGATTTTGTCAAGCGACGTTCACTGGCTGCCCCTGCCGTCTATCGATGTGCGCGCTGTAAGCATGTGTGCGTCCTTGCATTTGCGCATACATGCAATTACGGCCATTTTTGTTGAATATATTATAAACAACAGCATGTTAAAAATGACAAATTCTACTCAAAAATGAAATTAATAATGTCGGAAATCACCAAATTAAGTCCAAACAATACAAAAAGAATTTAAACAAAAAATGGAATAAATGTTAAACTTTGGATTTAAAAATTAAGACATTGGGGATTCCGAATTTTTGGAATTTTAATTCGGAAATTTTGAAACAAATTTTGAACTTGAAACTTCCATCGTGAAACTTGACATGAACAACCTTAAAATAAAAAATTGGAATTTGAAACCTCAAATTTGGAAATTCAAGTTCTAAAGTGCTAATTCGGCAATTAATATTGAGGACTAAACAATTTTTTACGAAAGTAAAAATGAAAAATTCGAATCCAAAACTTCAAATTTTCAAATAAGAATTAGTTATTTAATAATGTAAACTTATGATTTTAAAACTTGAAATCTTAGAATTAGAGTTTGTAAATTTAAATTTGAAATTCACATTTAAAGCTCCGAATTTGTGAAATTCAACTTTCCAAAAATTGTAAATGAAAAATCAACATTTGAAACTTTAATAACAAAATTTGGAATTTAAACACCAAAATGAAAAATGAATTGATATTTACAACTTAATCCTCGGAAATTAGAGTTCAAAACTTTTTATTTGAAAATGTAGATTTGAAAATAAAAATTTGTAAAATCAGAGGTTGGAATTAAAAGTGAACAATTCAAATTCAAATTATAAAAGTAAAAACTCGAAAGCGAAGTTTTTAATTTAAAATTTTCAACTTGAAATCTAAGAATTAATATTTTAAACTTTGAATTCAAAAGGCATTTTTAAACTGCCAATCTGTGGAATTTGAATTCGGAAATGTTGAATACAACATTCAAATTGAAATTTTTGTTTAGGAAATTTGAAAATAAAATGAAAAATCGAAATTTCCACGCATACAAAATTTTTGATTCTACAATTCATCTTTATAAATAACTTAAGACATAAACACTTGTACATTGGATTTTAAAATTAGAAATCACAAATTTGAATTGGAACCTTTAAATGTAAAAACTCGAACACGAAATTTCAAGTTAAAATGTTTCAATTTGAAGTTTGCAAGTTACAGTCGAAAACCAATATTTTAATCTCTAAATTTCTAGAATTTAAATTCCAAACTTAACAAAATTTTAATTAAAAACCTGATTATAAAAACTGACATTCAAAATAAAAAATTCAAAACTTTAAACGTTACAAAGTACAAATGTGGAAATTCAGGTTCGAAACTTTTCATTTGAAATGGTTTATTAGGAAATAAAACGTTGTCTTATTCAAATTGTATAATTGAAAAAGTAGAAAATTAAAATCGAGAACATTTAATGTAAACATTCAAATGTGAAATTTTGAATTAATCATCGAAAATTTCTAATTTGTAACTTGAAATTTCAGAAGTTGTAACTTCATATTCAAGAATGCATGAATGAATATCTACATTTTCAGAAATTTGAATTTGAAAATTGTAAATAACAAATTGCAATTCAAAACTGATTGTGAGTATTGGCGTTTGAATCTTTGAAGTAAAAATTGAAATACAAAAACTTAAATTCGAAGATTCGAATTGAGTAACACAGGTTTCAATCGAAAAATTATGTTCCCATTTTTCTTGCAAACAATAACAGATACGAAAAAATGTGAAAAAAATAATTGGCACAGTTTGAAAAGTTCTACAAAAAGTTTCTTTACTCATTTATGATATCTTGTACCATTTCCGAGAAAAATAAAAAAATTTAATATTTCTTTCGGAAACTATAGTTGCAGCAGGGCAGCAAATTCTTTCATCTGTAAAAATCTGTTATTAACTATATTATAAATTGCTTTTCTGTGCACAGTTTCAAAATTAGGACACTCTTGTCGTTTGGCATTCAAATTTATTCTTCGAGTTTTACCTATTATTGTGAATCTAAATTTTCATAGACATTAAACTATCGCAGCATGATAGAAAACAATGAATAAAGGCATTTTCGAATTTCAATTGTTTATTTATATATAAAATTTGAAAAACAAGTTGAAGGACTAGAAACATATGGGCAATTTCTGTGAAAGGGGACAAACCCCACCTTTTTTATTTTTTAAACATATTTTTACAAATTTTTATTTATACAAAAAGGATATTCTATAAGTTTTATGCGGGCTAAAATTGTTTTGTGCTCAAGAGAATTTTTTTCTTTATGAAAATTGAATTTTTTTATTTTTCTCGGAAATGGTACAAAATATCATAAATGAGTAAAGAAACTTTTTGTAGAACTTTTCTAACTGTGCCAATTATTTTCTTCATATTTTTTCGTATCTGTTATTGTTTGCAAGAAAAATGCGAAAATTCGATTCCATGAAAAAAAATCTCCTGGCCACAAAAGTTATTTAGCCCGCATAAAACTCACAAGGTATTTTCCTTATGATAGTAAAAATTAAAAAAAAAGGCAAAAAATATAGGTGTGGGTTTTTTGAGAAAATCGACTTTTAATATTTTCAGAATTAGGTCAAAAGTTATATAAATTTAAAGAAAAAATTGGGATTTTGTTGAAAAACAAAGCAAAAAATTCAAATAAGCATAACTTCGTAAACATTTTTTTTTTTCACAAATCGCACAAATACGTATTTCCTAATTTACTTTAAAAAATAACATATTTTGTCCCCGAGAGATTCTGCGACTTCAAGTGTAGAACCTGCCTGATTTGAAATGGATTCGATAAATAGAATAAATATACACAACTAAAAATAAATGTAAACAAAAAAATAAAAACAATAAACGGTTAAAATAAATAAATAAAAAATATTAAACATGATGAAATATGCAAATTTGAAAATGAAAGTTACAATTTATTGTGATATGTGACAGTTTTGAAAAAATGCGGCACGACAGTTCTCAAACTTGGAATGCAGATCTTTAAAACGAATGAATTTTTTTATACTTAAAAAATGTTTGTTAGTGATGGCATATTGTAATTATACGGATCATCCTAGGCAAAACTCGAAAGGAAAACAGGAAGAAAAAATACGTCAGACTCACTATAAATGAGAAGTGTCGTTTGGTACAAGACATTGAAGAGGGCATGCGCAAAGTTGATGCTGCAAAGAAATACAATGTAAATCAAGGATCAGTAACTTACATACTTCAAAAAAAAGACCAGTACTTGAATGCCGAAAGTACTTTGAGAAAAAGAAGTAGGCTAGCCAAAGGACAACATCCTGTAATGGAAACAGCTCTCGTTGAGTGGATAAAACAGCAACGTAGCCAGGGTATTGCGATAAATGGACCGATGATCCAAGAAAAGGCTACAATGATAAACGAAGAACTTATGAAAGTGGAGAAAGGCGTACGAAAAAAAGAAGCTAATCAAAAAGAAACTGAATCGACAGATCCTGAAGAAGAAAATAATGAAGAAAAAAGTAATGAAGAAAAAAATCCAAGTTTTGAATTGAATAAACATGCAAAAAAATTTAAAGCCAGCTCAGGCTGGTTAGCAGCTTTCAAAGCCCGACATGGGATACGAAAAATGAGACTGGCTGGAAAAAAATTATCCGCAGGCACTGAATCAGATGACAACACCCATTCCGAAATTCGACAATTTCTTGTCGACAATGATTACTCCTTGGACAATGTGTATAATGCGGACGGGACTGGGCTTTATCACAAATCACTGCCAGCCAAAACGCTTGCATTTGTGAACGAAAAATGCGCGTCTGGGTTGAAAGTAAATGAAGAAAGAGTTACGATCATGAATTGCGCCAACGCTACCGGATCACACAAAATTCCGCTTTTCATAATAGGAGATTCTGCCGAACCGAGATGTTTTCGAAATGGAAATGTTGAATTGCCAGTAAACTACGCGAGCAAAAGTAGTTCGTGGATGACCGGTAACAAATTTTTCAATATTTACAATAAAATTTCAATACTGTCGAAAAGGTGATCAACATTACCTTTTGAACTGACAGTAATCTCAAATGTGTGCTACTTTTTATGTGAAAAAATTCTTTTTTTGTTTTGTTATATTTTTTACTTTATGACTCTCATTTATAATTCACGAGCATTTTAAGAAAAAAAGGATCATTCTTTGTTAATCTGTTTAACGAAAGCCAAGTAATTAACGAAAAATATCTTATTAAATTACATTTTCGAAACATTCAATCTTCCGAAAGTTTTCAATCTCACTTCTCATTCTAACTTTAAAAGTCTGATGCAATGTCCATTATTTACAACTTTAATGTAAAGTATAATTAATAATTATTGTACTTTTTGAAAACGTTTACGTAGGAGGTATTCACTCGTTAAAAACCTGTGCGGAGTAGTACATATTACGCCTTATCACGCATTATTACACCATTATTACCCGGATATTGCGGGGCTATTGAAGAGTATCGCAGCAATAGAATTCACAAAAACCGTCAGCTGAAATAAAATTTGTACCACAAATAAATTCAAATAACTAGTCACAAATTAAATTTTTAATTTTAGTAATCTTCATACGTTGGGTTTATTTTGTAAATAAATTTCAAAATCATTTTTTTTAGTCTATAACGAAAGTTTACGAAATGTGCAAGATTTTGAATTTCATAAATTCCATAAACATTTCATAAACATGTCATAAAAAAAAAATTAGCGTATTTATATCCTAAAAATGGACAGACAATTTAGAATTGATAGAAATGCAGCTTGGTTATCTACGCTCAAAAAAAAGTGTTAAAAAATTCCTTGTTTGCAGAGTTTTAAATTCTTCTGAGATTCAATTTTGTTATATGCATGAAGGTCAAAAAAGTCCAATTTTTTGCGGATTTTTATCAGTTGTTTCTTAAGAGATAATTCATGTTTAATTTACCCCGGTTTTCAGAAAAAATGGTTAAATAAATAGGAAAAATATTTTTTTCGACTACCTGAAAACTTTCTAGTGACAAAAATTCACTAGAAATAAAATTGCCAAGACCCAGGAATCGAAATTGGAAATACAGCGAATTAAATTTTTTATATTTTGGTATTGCATGAAATTATCTTTATAACTTGTGGTTTAAACATTTTTCTGAACATGTGTGGGGGTTTTTAGCACCAAAATACACTAGAAAAAAAATTGAAAAATCTGGGGGTCGAAATTAGAACAGAAAATTTTCAATATTTGGAATTTGGTATTCAATAGAATTATTTTCTTCATTTGTGGTTTTATAATTTTTTCAAGCCTTTGTGGAATTTTTAAGCACGGAAATACACTAGTAGATAATTCTATTACATACTAAATTCCAAATTTTGGAAATTTTCTTTAATTTTAATTTTGTCTTCTGGATGTTGTCGATTTTTTTTCTAGTGTATTTCTATTTTAAAAAAGTTCGCATGTGATGAGAAAAATGTTTAATTCATAACCTTTAAAATTGAGTAATTGTAGATACAAACATGAAAATGTAGACTAATTTCAAATGTATAGCGTTCTTATTATGAGTTGATCCATTTAAACCTTTTCTTTAAAGATTTTCTTTGACTTTTTTAAAAGAAAAATGTAACGCCTTTGTTATGAATAAGAAACGACTTTATTTAGGGTGGCCGCTGGACCGGGAAACCGGGAATTTATTTTTTGAACAGGAATTTTTTTTATTTTGATTTCAACCGTTTTTGAAATAATTAGTTAAATAATTGTTGTCTTTTTCAATTATGATACATATCATTCAGTTTAGAATGCGTCATTTGAAAATCTTCCACTTTAAAAATTTTCCATTTTAGATTTTAATTTTTGAGCTTACGTTTTAACTAAAAGAATTTAAAAAAGAAGTTTTTCAGACTTAAACAACTAAAAAATTAGAAGCGTTTGGAATCGAAGATTTTGGATAAAAAATATTTTCTGTTGATCAACTGTGAATATACATTAATTAATGATTTTTAAAATTGAACTGTACTTTCAGGATTAAAAAGTTAATAATAATTTATTTTACAAGACGATTCGGAATCAGTTGACAATTTTAGAATTTTCAAATTTTAACGTTAAAAATTAAACTGTGTCAGTTGGAAATTCTTATTAGTTAAACAAATGTAAATGCCCGATTGAAACTTCATAAACTATTTTAAATTTAAAAATAACTTCAAAATAATATATTAATAATTAAAGGACTTGATTAAATTACAACTATCGTTTTAGTCTATAATGTTCCATTTTTAAACTATTCAATTTGAAATTTTTTAATTAAGAGAAAGAACAATTATTTAATATTTAGAAATATCTGACTGTTCATTTAAAATCAATAATTGTAAATCAAATATTCAAAACAAAAAAACTAAACTTTGAACGTTTAATTTTCAATTGTTCTATTTAAAAAAACTTAATTTGTAAGTCAAATTGTTGAATTTTGATGTATAAATAACAATTAAACACCTATTATTCTTAGAAAAAATTCGAGTAAGTTGAGCAGATTTTTAGAAGTTTTGGAAAAATTAAAAATTATTTAATAATTTGAAATGATTTCAAATAATTTAAACGAAGTGTCTACGTGTACCAAAAAATCCGACTATTCGTACCGAAATTTACGTGCAAATAGCCCACAGCCTCATTTAAAACAAAATATAGATTTTTGTAGATTTAGAACAAAAAATTTAGAAGCTTTTTAAGAATCGTGAAAGGCTTTAAAAGAATAAAAAACATTTCCTTCAGATTCCTAGGAAAATTGAAAATGATTTTTTATTTTGAAAAATTAATTTCAAGAGAATATTTAAAAACATTTAGAAAGATTTACAAAATTGTCAAAAATAAATGCGGAAGATTGTAAGGAATTTTTTTTTATTTGTCAGGATTTTTAAAAAATGTTAGGAAAAATTCCAATAATGTTAAAAGATGTTTAGAAGTTCTGAAACAATTTCAAAAATAATTTAAAATGTGAAAAATGTAAATTATGTAGATTTTTCAAGATTTTGAAATAAAATTTTGAAGCATTTTTAAGATTTTTAAACTATTTAAAATAAAAATAATTTAACTTTTAATTTAATAAGTGTTCAGCTTATAAAAAAATGTAACTGTACAATTTTTTATATTTTTAGCTTAAAATTGCTTAAAATGATGTAATTTTGAAAATTTTTAAATTCAATGATTGATTCTTTAATTTAGAGCATTTCATTTTATACGTGTAAATTATTGAGCATATTTGGATACAAAATATTTGAATTAAAACATTTTTAAACTTCAATTTTAAAAGTTTGAAATTCAAGAGTTTCACTTAGGGTGCTTTAATTTGCAGCTCAATTTTTATTACTTCAAATGGAAAAATTGTTAGCTTTAGAGTTCGAATTTTGTAATTTCATTGACCGTGAAAAATGTTTGCGAACCGGGAAAAAACCGGGAAATGAACGGGAATTTTTTTCTTCGATTAAAACGGCCACCCTGTTTATTGCATCTGACAACTGTTTTATAGTAGAAAGAAGTAAAAATAAGGAGAATTATAAAATCTGATTTTTTTTTTTTTTTGATTTCGTGATAAAAGAAAGAGCTGTTTAGCCTACAAAACAGCTTACAAAATCGATAATTTACTGAGGAAAATGAAAATTTTTTGTCTGTATTTGATCCAAAAAAATGTATACATCAGAAATTGCAAAAAGAAAGGTGTTTTTTTAATATTACGATGTTCTTCAAAGGGATAATCGCAATTTCAAAAATATTTAAGTAGTATTCAGTATATTGAATAATTAAAAATTTCAAGCTATTTAATTATGTATGCAAGAATTTGAAGTTGAAAGTATTTGATAATTTTAGATTAAAACATATCAAATTATTTAGTTGCAACTTGAAATCGTTTAGTGTTGCAGGATTAGAAATGAACATCTTTTAATACTTAAATCATAATTTCAGAAAGATCAAAATCAGATCAATTCAGATCAATTTGAAAGTCGGACTATTGAAAATTAGGTGTCCTTGAAATAATTCAATAAATGTTTTGTTTCAAAAACTCTTTAAAAGGGTGATTTTTTCAAATTTGATTTATTTTTTAATAATTTGGCAGTCCAAAAATTATTCCTTTTGGTGAGAAAATAACACCTGATTTTTGTAAAAATTAAAAAAAATATATTTAGTGGTCGGTCAGGGTCAATTTTTTTACTTGTTTCTAAATAAATTGACTCGATTGTTGTTTCTGATTTCGTTCAGTCACTCATGGAATGTATTTTTCATAGAAAAATATTGAACTCTGATTTCTTCACATTTATAAAATAATCATTAAATTCATTCAGGGTAATTTTTATAATATCTTTTGAAGGGGGTACAGTAGGGAGAATCGTGTATGAAAAAAATTTAACAAAAGTACAGCGTAAAAGAAAATTTTGTTCGCTATTACGCATTATTCCGAGTTATTACGCATTATTACGCGAAAAGTGCACGGAGCAATACGCGAGTGAATACCCCCTCGACGTTTACGTATTTTAATGCTGTTTTTTCAGATATTCATAAAAAGTCAATTGTTTTTTTTTGTCTATAGGGACAATTTTTTTCGAATGGTACAAAAACGTTTTCGTGAAGTCTGTGAAAGCAAGAAAAACGGATGAAAAAAATAATTTTTTGTTAATATTAAACAATGCACCCTGCTATCCGTCGGTAGGAGAGTTGAACAAAATCGATCCTCAATTCAGAGTATTATATCTTACCCCAAACGTGAACTCTTTGATTCTGCCGATGGATCAGGGAATTATTCAAAGTATGAAGAGAAATTACAAAAAAATCTTTTTGCGACGAATGTTATGTGACGAAAAGTCTGGAAATATTGTCAACTTCTTGAAGAGTTGGACACAGCTTGACACATCTTTTGCCGCAGCAAGCGCTTGGGACAGTGTTTCTGAGATAACAATTTCCAAAAGTTGGAAAAAATTGCTAGAGGACCAGGTTCCGGTTGTGGAAGAGCCCGATCCCATCGTAACTGATGTAACAGACTTGTTAAATTCGGTTACTTCCTCTGAAATTCATTCGAATAAGGATGTTGAGGAATGGTTCCAAGATGAGGAAAATCTGAAGACCTGCAAAAATCTCACGGAGAAGGAAATTGTGGAGAACGCGGTTTACGCTGAAAATGAGGTATTATTACGGTACAATACTTGAAAAAAAAATAGTTGTTCAAATAAACAATTTGTTCATAAATCTGAGTTTGCTTCCAGAAATCCGAATTTGATGACAGCCAATCCGCAATAGAAGATGTGAAGAAAGCAGAAGAAAGCGGTGCCACAGTTCAGCTTACCGAAAAAAAAACGAGTAACCCGAAAGAAGCATACGAAAGTTTTTTGGAATTTCGCGACTGGCTGGAAGAAAATGTTCAATGTTCAAGCGATGAAACCGAGAAGCTGAATCAAATGCAAGACTTTATCGAACAAAAATTTTTTAATTATATGACTACTGTTTCCGAATTATAATCTCCAGTAATTTTTATTATTTATTAATGTAACTTGAAAGTGATACTTCAATAAATGACAAAAAAATCACGTTTCGATAGAAAAAAAATTTCAGTTCTTACGTAACCTTCCCATCATTTATATGTAAATTGTCACCAAAACTACAAAATTTCTTCATAATATTATGAATTGAAAGCAAAAAGCCAAATTTTCATTTAAAAAATACAGAAATCATTTTCAAGGATAATGTTTAATAAAAAAAAGGTGGAAATCATGAGTTAGCCAAAAAGTGAACAATAAAGTATACATTTTCTTCAGAAATTAATATTGCAATAATTTGTTATGAATAAATGTAATATTTTTATGAATTAATAATTAAAGAAATGATAAGAATTCAAATATTTTCCAAAATAGCACAATTTTTTTAAAAACCTTCAACAAAAAAATCGAAAAACAATAAAATATTTTAAAAAAATAGAAAGTTATAAGAGAAATAAATGTGTAGCAATTACAGAAAATATAGGGAAGAAAAATAGTAAAATTGTACACTATAAGTATCATTAAAAACCCTGATGATTTTCTAGTAAAACTATAAAATATGTAAAAATTAAGAATAAAAAAAATTATAGCAACAAATACTAATTAAAAAAATTACAGTTTGAATTAAAACTAACAATTGAGGCTAAAATGTTAAAAAGGACGATTTTTTCTCATAATAAAAATAACATGAAAACAAAACACAAAAGTATGAACAAGAGTAAAATATTATTTACGTGTATGTAACATTTTTGCTTAAAGTAATATGAAATAATCGAATATTGTAGAAAGTATAACATTTCCTTGTACACCGTACAGTGGCAGCGGTGGGAGGTGAAGGGGTTTCGCCACTTGGAATATCCAAGCGTGAGAGACTTAGAATAAGTGAAAGTTCACTGTGTTTGGTTGAAAATGCAATATTTTGACTTGAATTATTCGAAAAATTGAAGCCAGTTACCTCTACAAAAATGTTTTTGATTGGCATCTACAAAACTGAGTTATATTCCGGGTTTAGTTTCTCGATTAAATCGTTAGTGATTTCTTCAAATCTCCTCTTCCTTTAAGTCTGCAAAATCAGCAAATTAATCGTTTAGGAAATATTTGCCATTGGTATCATCAAAATTAAGAATCTCTTTCAAAGCGTCTTGGCGGGAGGTGAAGGGGCTTCGCCACTTGGAATATCCAAGGGCGAGAGACTTGGAATAAGTGAGCCTTGCAATAAGTGAAAGTTCACTGTATTTGATTGAAAATGCAATATTTTGACTTGAATTATTCGAAAAATTGAAGCCAGTTACCTATGCAAAGATGTTTTTAATTTGCAACTACAGAATTGATTCATATTCCGGATTTAGTTTTTCAATTGAATCGTTAGCGATTTCTACAAATCTTCTCTTCCTTCAAACCTACAAAATTGACAAATTAATCGTTTGTAAAATATTTGAAATTGTTATCAAAAAGAATCTCTTTCAAAGTGTTCTAATGTCTTGGAATTTCCGTTTTTGATTCTTGAAAAATGAATTGAAACCTTGTAAAAAAAGGGGCAAATTGAGTAAAAATGCTTGACTTTATGTTTTTTAGGGGACTTTTCAAATTTATAGGGTAAAAAGGGGGACAAGTTAAAAAAAGAGGACGAACTGTGATCCCTGCGAACTAATCGAGTAGCCAGTGACGCTTCCGTATGCACTAAAAGTGCGACGCAGTAACTTTGACTTAAAAAGTCCGCAAAAGTCTCCTGATTATGAGTATCAAGGTTACTTTTTCGAAATCTGGTTTAACAATTTTTTAAACAATTTTTGTAAACAATTACATTATTTTTCAAGATAAAAACTTTCTAAAATTATTTTCAGAAATTTCATGGGAAAATAAAACTTTTATGTCTTAAATGTTTCATGTAACGACCCGTTTTCAATTTACTGCGTTATAAACAATTAAATTGGCACTAAAATTGACATATTGCTGCAAAATTTTTTCAGAGTGGTAACGGAGCGAAAGATTATGAGGAAGCTACCAGATAAATAACTTTGAAAAATCGAAAATCTTAACTGTAAAATTTCAGCTGGGACAGACCAAAGATTATTTTGCAATTAATTGTTTATAAGGCCATAGTTAACCAATTATTTGAATTAAAATAAGATCTATAAGAGACAAAGTTCTTGTTTTATATCTAATTTTAAAAGCACGTTTAAAAACGAATTTTACAAAAGTTATAGCATCGACCATGTACAATGTGCACAAAGTCTTTTATTAGGAAGTTCAAAAAATTGCACACGTAGTTGTTCAAAAAGGACAATTTTTAACACTTATATATTAACAAAAGATTTAGCCGCAAATATCTCAATTTTAGTGCAAATTCAATTGTTTATAACGCTCTAACTCGAAAACGGGTCGTTGCATGAAACATTTCTCAAGACATCAAAGTTTTGTTCTTCCATGTTCTTTCCGAAAATAATTTTAGAAAATTTTTATCTTGAAAAATAATATAATTTATTATATTCTTCGTAGTTGATGTTGTGATTGGCTTTAGGATCCAGAAAAAAAATGCTTAAATTAGTTACAAATCAAACAGACGTTTCGACCCAGGTGGGGGTCCTCATCAGTGTTTTATTCTAGAAAAATGATTTTACATGGAATAATGTGAAATTTTTTTCACAAGGTATGTTTGTAGGGGCTGTTGAAGTATTGTCTAAATGATCAATGTCCCCCCGCACCAATTAATTAAATAATGTAATTGTTTAAAAAAATTGTTGCACCAGATTTCGAAAAAGTAACCTTGATATTCATAATCAGGGGACTTATGTGGACTTTTGAAGCCAAAGTTACTGCGTCGCACTTTTGGTGCGTAGGGGAGAGCGGGGCACGGGCGGCACCCTAACTTTGAGTGAATTTTTTAACATTAATAGTATTTTTTACACTGTCCAAAAAAAATCAACAAATAAAATGAATGTTTATAAATGAAATTCTATTCGAATAAAAATTTAAAACGAACGCGTTTAATTTGTAGAAATAAAAATAAGCAGGCGTCAAAGTGGGGCACAGAAGGTCTCTGCGGGGCAGGCAATGTCATCCAGGTGGGGCACAAATGGCACGGTAAACTCGCGAATAAAAACTAGATCGATAAATGGTACTTTTTTGAATAGTACTACAAAATATAAATAAATAAAATAAAATATATTTTTTATTTAATAATTAACTTTGATTATTTTTTGGAAGTTATTATCACATTTGTTTTTATTTTATACAAATTTTATTATAGCTAAAGAGATGAAATGTTAATATTTAAATGTGAGATCTAAAATATAATAATAAAATATATTAATATTTATATATTAATATTAACGAAGTTTAGAATTTTTAAGGAAAACCCTTATTTAATCGACTTCTTCCAGACCATTTATACATTTATTTACATAAATGGTCTGGAAGAAGTCGATTAAATAAGGTTTTTCCTTAAAAATTCTAAATTGTTATTCCCAGACGTTAAATCAAGAATATTTACATCACGAAAATTCTTGTCATATATTAACGAAGTTGTTTTAAAGATGAGGTTAAAAATCAGCTGTTCTCTCTGAACACAGCTTAGAACGGCGCGAGTGTGACATGTCGTGCCCCACCTTAGGGTGCCGATCTCTGCCCCACCTCGATACTTTATTTATTTTTTAAATAACTATTTAACTACATGTTTGAGAGAAGTGGTTAAAAAAATAAATTAAAGTTCGAGTTTCAAACTTTAGAATAGACCCAGTTTTAAGGATTATTGATACTTATTTTTCCTTTTCACGAACGTTCGAAATTCGATGGCGCATCCGATTTTTATGCTCCAAATTTCAATCACTAGAATTTTATTTCATTTTTTACAAAATAACAAATTAATTGGTTTTAAATACAACTATGCATTTAGTAGATGCCAATAAAAAAGAAATTGATTTTTTTTTACTCATTTTACAAGTTTTTAGAGGGGTGCCCAGCTTATCCGCCCTGACGTCAGTGCCCCGCTTTCCCCTACAGAAGCGTTACCGGCTACTGGATTAAACATCTGAATATTTATTATAAAAATTCTTCTTTTTTTATAGATATTTAATCTTTTTTGTTGAAAATTCGTTTCATTTGTTTTAAAACGTATCTCTCTAACTTGAAATTAAACAATTCTATTTTTTGTGGAAAATTTATCTTTTTTAGTTAAAATTTTATCTATTTTGTTGAAAATTTGTCTTTTTTGGTAAAAAATTCATCTTCTGGGTTAAAAATTCATCTATTTGACTAGAAATTTATTTTTTTGATTGCAGGTGCATCATTTTAGTTAAAAGTTCATTTCTTTGGTTAAAAATTTAATTAAAAATTCGTTTAGAAAAATTTGACTTTTTTAGTCGAAAATTCAATTATTTTGGTAGGAAGTACATATTTTTGTCTTCTAAATTCAATTTTTCCCCAAAATTCGTCTTTATGTCTTGAAAACTGAACGTTTTGGATGAGGTTTTTTTTTCTTTATTGATTGAAAAATGTTTCTTGGTTGAAAATTTGTATTTTTTGGTTTAATTTAAATTTTTTGAAATTGAAAATTAAAATATTTTTTAGTGGAAATATCCACTAGTACACTTATTGTAATTGTTTAAAAAAAATATTTAAAAAATTGTTGCACCAGATTTCGAAAAAGTAACCTTGATATTCATAATCAGGGGATTTATGCGGACTTTTTAAGCCAAAGTTACTGCGTCGCACTTTTAGTGCGTACAGAAGCGTTACTGGCTACTGGACTAAACATCTGGATATTTATTCTAAAACTTCTTTTTTTTGTTTATAGATATTTAATCTTTTTGGTTGGAAATTCATTTCATTTGTTCTAAAACGTATCTCTCTAACTTAAAATTAAACTATTCTATTTTTTGTTGAAAATTTATCTTTTTTAGTTAAAAATTTATCTTTTTTGGTAGAAAATTCATCTTCTGGGTTAAAAATTCAACTATTTGGCTAGAATTTTTTTTTTATTGCAGATGCATAATTGTAGTTAAAAGTTCATTTCTTTGGTTAAAAATTCGTTTATAAAAATTTCTCTTTTTTAGTCGAAAATTCAATTATTTTGGTAGGAAGTGCATATTTTTGTCTTCTAAATTAAATTTTTTCCAAAAATTCGTCTTTATGACTTGAAAGCTGAACATTTTGGATGAGGTTTTTTTTTCTTTATTGGTTGAAAATTCGTATCTTTTGGTTTAATTTACATTTTTTTAAATTGAAAATTAAAATATTTTTTAGTGGAAATGTCCATTATTACACTTAATGTAATTGTTTTAAAAAATTGTTGCACCAGATTTCGAAAAAGTAACCTTCATATTCATAATCAGGGGACTTATGCGGTCTTTTTAAGCCAAAGCTACTGCGTCGCATTTTTAGTGCATACAATGCGGACTTTTTAAGCCAAAGTTACTGCGTCGCACTTTTAGTGCATACAGAAGCGTTACCGGCTACTGGATTTAACATCTGGATATTTATTCTAAAATTTCTTTCGTCTTACAGAGGAGAAACCATTCACCTGTGAATTTTGCAAAACGGACTTCAGACGAAAGGACAACTTGAATCGACACATAAGACACCATCATTCTGAAGAAAGCAAACTCGCCGGAAGAAATGCAACTACCTCGAAGTCCGGAACTCAAGAAAGCGAACCTTCTAAACCAAAAAAGGTTTTTACAAAGAAACCAAAGAAAATTCCGAAAGCACCCTCTTTGTCTGCAGTCGCTAAATGTACAAGTAAAAGTTCTGTGGTTTATGCAAGTTCCCAAAATCAAATCAATTCTAGGCTGGATTCTATGGGAAATATCACTCCAGTCATCAGAGCTACAGGTGAACTCAGCAACGCTGTTCCTGTGATCAATGGACCAATAAGTATCAAGAAATTCGTCGAAAGTACAGAATCACATAAAAAGACTTTCACTTACATAAAACCGATACCGATAGCGGAAGCAGTTGTGATAAACCGAAGAATCGAGGAGAAATTATATTCTCAGAATGCGTCTAATAACTATTTTTTTCGTAATTATTCTAGTCGCGATCTACCGAGTAGAGCTAGTATTTCTAACAATTCTGATGGCAGAAACTTAGGTACATTTTTTGATAGGGGGAATTTTAATCTAGAACAAAAAGCGAGTTTTTCGCAAGTTAACAAAAATGCTGAGTCTGATTGTCATTCAAAAAATGTAATTTCTTGTAATGAAAAACACTCAGATTCCAAGATTGAAAATGAGTCGAATTGTGTTTCGACAATAAAGAAGCATGTTTTTTCTCCGGTGAAACAAATTGAGATAGGCACTTGTGATACTGAGAAAAGTGCCGAAGTAGATTTAGAAAAAACGAGCAGCACGTACTGGAGACGCAGAACTGCGGAAACCCTGAAACCTAATTCTAAATAGGGACAAAACACTTGTTTTAAAGTTTTTATGTTAGGACTAATATTTAAAATTATTTTAGTACTTTTGAATAATTTTAAAACGTTAAAAACTGTTGCGAAATTCCAAAGAACTTTTCGATTTTAAATCGTTTCATTTGCTTGAAATTAATTAATTTCTAAATAATATATTTTTCTGTAAATATAGATTTAAGATAAAGATATGCATTTAATGTATCTATT
Source organism: Andricus curvator (assembly GCA_932195095.1). Taxonomy (NCBI): domain Eukaryota; kingdom Metazoa; phylum Arthropoda; class Insecta; order Hymenoptera; family Cynipidae; genus Andricus; species Andricus curvator. The sequence continues at coordinate 453,684 of CAKNYM010052333.1, read as the reverse complement.
GTTTGTTAATAAAGTACTTAATATTCAACATATTTCGTAGGCGTCTGTAGGACAATCTTTTTTTTATGGATTTTACAGAAAATATTATATAATTTGAGAACGTTGCATATTATTTACAGAAGTTTCCTTATCATAGCGAGAAAATTCAATATGAATGACACCATTTTTTCCACTTACAATTCTTTAAAGTTGGCAGATTATTTTTTTCATTGACAAAATATTACTCCGCGTGTGTAATAATCTGACACCGTACACTTTATTTTTTTTTAACATTAAAAAAAAATCAAAAATACATTTTCAAGGTATTGCCGGATGAAAGCTGAGGTTTTTTTCTTTATTGGTTGAAAATTCGTATCTTTTGGTTTAATTTACATTTTTTTTAATTGAAAATTAAAATATTTTTTAGTGGAAATGTCCATTATTACACTTAATGTAATTGTTTTAAAAATTTTTTTTAAAAAATCAAGGTAGAATTAAATTCGACTATTTAAATTTGATTCGGATTTTCCATAAGGCTCTATTTACCGCGTTTTCTGGACATATTTGTCACATAAATGTATTAAATTATTTTGTTTTTATATCCAAATTTTATTTTTATTTGTTGAAAAATATAACATTTATGCTCATGATGAAATTTAGCACAAACGGTTAATTTTTGTTAGTTCTATTCAAAATTTCAGCTTCTCTTTACATATTGATCCTGTAATATGACTTTCACTTCACAACTTAACACTTTTTCCATATTTTTCAAGATGAATACCTCTAGAAAAAAAAACGTAAAAATCTGGAATTTACAGGGTATTTAAATCACTTCTTGCTCGAATCATCCTGCAAATTTGACTTTGATCCCAGGAACCCTTTTTTGGTTCAAAATTCAACTGTACTTAGTTGAACGTGGAACTACTTTGTTAAAAATTAATTTGTTAGGTTGAAGATTCATCATTTTAGTTGAAGATTCTTTTTTTTTGTTCAAAATTTTTTTAATTATTTTTTATTTGAAAATTTAACTATTCCATGTTTAGTTGAACATGTTTATTTGAACTCTTCTTCAGTTGAAAATTCAACTATAAAATTTCTGTATTTTGTTGAAACTTTGTCTTTTATAGTGGAAAATTCTCTTTCTTGGTTTCTTTGGTTTGAAAATTATTTTTGTATTGAAAATTAAATTTTTAAACTGAAAATTTAACTATTTCATGTTTGGTTGAACGTCAATCATCTTCAGTTGAAAATTCAACTATTTGTTTGAAAATTTCTGTAATTTGTTGAAAAATTATTCTTTTTTGATAGAAAATTAAACTTTTTGGTTGAAAACTCATTTTATTGGTTGAAAATCAGTTTTTTAATTAAAAATTAATTTTTTAAATAAAAAATTTAACTAAATTTTTTCTCGTAAATTTGGCTTTTTATAGACATTTAATCTTTTTGGTAGAAAATTTATTTGTTTGGTTGAAAATTTATTTTATTTGCTTAAAAACTCATCATGTATTTTGTTAAAAATTACTATTTTTTGGTAAACATTTCATTGCTTTGGTTGAAAATTAATTTTTCCAACTAAAAAGAATCTATTCCATTTTAAAACGTATTTCTCTAAATTAAACTATTCTATTTTTTGTTGAAAATTTATCTTTTTTAGTTGAAAATGTATCTATTTTGTCGAAAATTCATCTTCTGGGTTAAAAATTCAACTATGTATTTGGCTAGAATTTTTTTTTTTTTAATTGCAGATGCATAATTGTAGTTAAAAATTAATTTCATCGGTTAAAAATTTAATTAAAAATTAGTTTCTAAAAATTCGACTTTTTTAGTCGAAAATTAAATTATTTTCGAATCAAGTGCATATTTTTGTCTCCTAAATTCAATTTTGTCCAAAAATTCGTCTTTATGACTTGAAAACTAAACAGTTTGGATGAGGTTTTTTTTTCTTTACTGATTGAAAATTCGTATTTTTTGGTTTAATTTACCATTTTTTAAATTGAAAATTAAAATATTTTTTAGTGGAAATATCCACTATTACACTTTTTGTTGAGAATTAATAATTTTAAATCAAAGATTTATCAGTTTGGTTGAAAATTTAACTATTTTGTACAAAATTACCTTTTTCTTAATTGAAAATTAATTATTTTAACTACAAATGTAATAAAATTTTACATTAATAAATCTTAACATTTTTGTCAGTTCTATTATGCGCACAAATGTGACATTCTTTGTCATTGCCCTTTAACTGAAACTCAATTTTTAATTATGTGTGTGAATTTGTTTTTCAAATTACCCAATCGGCATTGAGGAAAAGCGACAACAAAACTTTCGAGATTTTCGTGACACACCTATTTTGTAGAGAAATTTAATTTAAAAGAGATCTAATTTGTAATTAATATACCTTTTTTTTTAAATCTGATTCAATATTGAAAGAGTCACATTTTCAAGCGTAAGTCACTTTTTTAACATTTAAAGACATTTTGCCGCAGGTCAGGGAATACCTGAAAAGCAGGGAATTACTGTAAGAAGCACTTGAAGCTCTGCTTTCAGTAACTCAATACTAATCAGGGCTACCACGCAGTCAGTTTTAATGACTTTTTTTCTCAAATCACTTTTGAGTCACTTTAAAAAATAATCTATACCTATTTCTGAATTTAGATTTTTATAATTAGAAGGGACTTTAAAGGATTTTTAAAAATTCCAAGGGATTTTCAAGAGCTTTAAAAATGTCAAGAGATTTCAACCAATTTTAATTTTTTTAGGGTAATTTATAAGATTTCAAAAATTATTAATATAATTCAATAATTTTAAGAGATTCCACAAAATTTAAGGGTATTTTACATTGTTTTAAGTTTCCAGGGATTTCAATAATCTTATGGTAATCCAAAGGACTTTAGTTTTTTTTTAAACTTCCAAGGAATTTTCAAGAGTTTTAAAAAGTTTCGAGGGATTTCATATATTGTAGTCAAGATGCATTCCAATGCATTTACAAGAGCTTTAAAAAGTTTCAAAGGATTTGAAATATCTTAGGGAATTTTTTATTGATTTCAAAGAATTTTTGAAGGTATTTTAAAAGACTTAAGGGAATTTTTAATACATTTCAATAATTTTCAGCTACTCCAAAGATATTTAGGGTATTTTTTAAATTTCAAATGCATTTTCAAGAGCTTCAAAAAGTTTGAGGATTTGAAATATTTCAGGTAATTTTGTAAGATTCCCCGGAATTTGTTAATTGATTTAAATAATTGGAAGAGATTTTAAAGGAGTTGCAATATTTGTGGGTATTTTAAAAGATACCAAAGCATTTTCAAGAGATTTAATAATTGTAAAGGAATTTCCACAGATTTTTAAAGCTCTCAGGGTTATTTAATCAATTTTGCAGGATTTCGAGACATATATCAGAGTTTATGTAATTTTACTGTATTTTATAATATTTTAATGGATTTATTTACAATAATGAAGGGATTTCATAAGATTTTCAAATATTTAAAGACTTTTGGATATTTAAAAATATTACAAAGAATTTTCAATTGATTTTAATAATTTGAAGGGATTTCAAAGAACTTTGAAGGTTTTCGGGTATTTTTAAAATTTTTAATGAATTTTTAAGAGCTTTTAAGGGTTTCAGGGGATTTCAAAATATTTTAAAGGATTTGAAATAGCCTAGGATATTTTAATTATATTTCAAGTACTTGAAGTCATTCCAAAGGATTCAGAGATTTTAGAATATTTTTAGAAATTCCAAGAATTTTTAAAAAGTTTCAAAGGATTTTAAATATTTTAGGGCATTTTTAATATATTGCAGTAATTTAGTCTTTCCAAAAGATTTTAATGTACTTTTAAAAATTCCGAGAGCTTTAAAAACTTCAAGGGATTGCAAAAGATTCCAAAGGATTTTAAGGAATTTTAAAAGATTATAAGGAACTTTTAATAGATTTCAATAAATTCAAGGGATATCTTAAAAGTATTTTTTTAAAATGCATGCAATTTCCAAAAGCTTTAAAAAGTTTCAAAGAATTTGAAAATATTTTAAGTCCTTTAAAAAGATTCCAAGGAATTTTAAATTGATTGATTTTATTCATAAGAATTAAGGAATTTCGTAGGTTTTCAAAATTTTTCAAGGTATTACCAGATTTTAGGAGATTTAAAAATATTCCACGTAATTTAAATAGATTTTAATAATTTGAAGCTATTTCAAAAGATTTTAGGGTATTTTTTTAATTTCAAAGAGCTTCCAAAGAATTTGAAATATTTTGGAAATTAAAAAAATTTCCATTATTTTCAAAAGCTTAAAAAAATCCAGGGATTTCAAAGGATTTAAGCACTTAAAATGTTTCAAAGTATTTTAAATCAAGATTCCAAGAGCTTTAAGAAGATTTGAAATATTTTAGGGAATTTTAAAAGATTCCCAGGAATCTTTAATTGATTTTATTAATTTGAAGGTATTTATAAGGATTGTATGGTATTTCTAAATTTGCCAAGAGCTTTAAAGAGTTTCAAGGGATTCCAAATATTTTAAGGAAGTTTTAAATTGATTTCAATAACTTGAAGATATTTAAAAAAGGATTTTAAGGTATTTTAAAAATTTTCCAAGAGCTTTCAAAGGATTTGACATAGTTAAGGGAATTATTTAAGTTTCTAGGAATTTTCATGTGCTTAAAAAATTTTAAGGTATTTCAAATTTCGTAAGGTATTTTAATCGATTCTACGGCATTTTCAAGAGCTTCAAAAACTTTGAAGGGATGTCAAAGATGTCTATCATTTGAATGTAACCCTAAGGATTTATAAGGTTATTTTTTAAATTTCCTAGGAATTTTCAAAGGCTTTAAAGGATTTTAAATCAAAATTCCAAGAGCCTCAAAAAGGTTCAAGGGATTACACAGAATTTGAAATATTTTAGGAAATTAAACAAATTTCCAAGGAATTTTCAAGAGCTTTAAAAAGTTTCAAGAGCTTTCAAATATTTTAGGGAACTGTAAAAGATTCCCAGGAATCTGACTGATTTCAATAATTTGCACATATTTCTAAGGATTTTAGGGCATTTAAAAAACTTTCAATAGCTTTACAAAGTTTCCAAGGGATTTTCAAGAGCTTCAAAAAGATTCAAAGTATTTAAAATTTTTTTAAAGTTTCTAAGGAGTTTTCAATAGATTTTAATAATTTGAAGGTTTTTCAAAGGATTTTAGGGCGTTTTTAAAATTTCCAAGAGCTTTCAAAGGATTTTACATATTTTAGGGAATTTTCAAGTGCTTGAGAATTTTAAGGGATATCAAACTTTGTAGGGTATTTTAAAAGATTCCAAGGCATTTTCCAGAACTTCAGAAATTTTGAAGGGATGTCAAAGAGTTTGAAATATTTTAGGGAATTTTAAAAGATTCCTAGGAAGTTGTTTTTATTGATTTGAATAATTTGAAGGGATATTCAAAGGATTTGAGCGTATTTTAAAAGACTTCAAGGATTTTTTAAAAAAGTTCAATCATTTGAATGTAATCCAAGGATTTTAGGGTATTTTTACAATTTCCTAGGAATTTTCATAAAAGCATTAAAATGTTTTAAAGGACTTTAAAATTAAAATTCCAAGAGCTCCAAAAAGACTGAAGGGATTACAAAGGATTTGAAATATTTTTCGGAAGTAAAAAAATTTCCAAGGAATTTTCAAGAGCAATTTGAAGGATTTTTGAATATTTAAAAAATTTTCAAGAGCTTTAAAAAGTTTCAAAGCATTTGAAACATTTTAGGGAATTTTTAATTGATTTCAATAATTTGAAGGTATTCCAAAGGATTTTATGGTATTTTTAAAATGTTCAAGAGCTTTAAAAAGTTTCATGGGATTTCAAAAGATTAACAATATTTTAGGGAATTTAAAAAGAATCCCAAGAATCTTTGATTGATTTCAATAATTCGAAGATATTTCTAAGCATTTTATGGCATTTTTAAAATGTTTAAGAGCTTTAAAAAGTTTCAAGGGATTTCAAATATTGTAGGGTATTTTAAAATATTCCAAGGCATTATCAAGAGCTTCAAAAAGATTCAAAGTATTTCAAAATTTTGTGATAGATTTGAATAATGTGAAGGTATTCCCAAGGATTTAAGGGCATTTGTAAAATTTCTTTGAAGTTTAAAGGGATTTCAAAGAATTTATTATTTATTAATATTTATATTGTATAGGAATTTTCAAGAGCTTTTAAAATGTTTAAAGGATTTTAGATCAAGATTCCAAAAGCTTCAAAAAGATTGAAAGTATTTCAAAAGTTTCTAATAATTTGAAGGTATTCCAAGGAATTTGTAAGGGTATTTATAAAATTTATTTTAAAAGTTTCAAAGGATTTCAAATATTGTAGGGTATTTAGAAACATTTCAAGGCAGTTTCAAGAGCTTCAAACGATTTGAAACATTTTAGGGATTTTCAACAGATTTCAATGATCTGAAGGTATTCCAAAAAATTTGAGGGTATTTATAAAATTTCCCAGGAATTTTCATGAGTTTTTACAATTTTCAAAGGAATTTAGATCAAGATTCCGAAAAGATTCAAGGGTTTCAAAGGATTTTCAATATTTCAGGCAATTTAAAATTGATTTCAATATATATGAAATACTACAGTATTGTAAATAATTCAAATTCACTTACAAAAGATTAAATTTTTTATTAAGGTACTTTCAAGGATTTAAAAAAAATGTCATTTGGTTGTAAAGAATTTTTTAGAATCCTGGAAGATATGCAAAGATTTTAAGATATTCTAAAAGAGTCCAAGGGATTTCATAACGTTTCCGAAGATTTTAATGAATTTCAAAAGCTCTTAAGGTACATATTTTAATAAATTTTCCAGAATTTGATTAGATTTCATAGAATTTCAATTGGTGTTATAATTCTTTATAAATTTTTAATTCTAAATTGTACTCAATTCAGTGAATTCTTGTGAAATTCAATGACTTTGTGTAATTCATCCTGAAGCTCAAAAAGGGGGAATAGGGCCTTTTTGCACGTTAAAGGGGGAAAAAAGTAAACACTTATTGTTACATGAAGAAAAAATTTTTTTATAACAAATATTATACATACTTTTAAATGATTCCTGTCAATGAGGAATTAATTTTTTTAAATTGAATATCGAAGTGTCTCGTCACAGTGGTCACATGGTTAAATTTCTTCTTTTTTTTTAAATCCTCTGCATAAGATTGCACATCGATCCCTCAAGGCTGATTTTCTAGTTTGTTGTATACCATTTCGTATAAACAAATAAAATACTATTTGAATTAAAGAAAGTTGCTATACATAAATATTTATATTTTTTAAATGAAAAAATGCTTACATTCGCATGTTTATGCAGGAAAATACTGTTTCTCACTAAAACAGAGGAAATTATTTAATTTTCGCATTTTTGGAAACAAGAACCGGTTTCGAAGAACTTCTTTAAAACGTAATTAATTTTGTAGTAATAAACTGTCTAGTAAATAGTACCAATACGCGAAAAATGTTGTTACTGGCCTATTGTTTATATAACTTGTCAATAAAAATTAAAATGGTTGTTTTCAAATAAATAATTCCACCCAGGTAACATCATTAAGTTATTCGTAGGATGTTTTTGTAGATATCTTTAAATATATGATTAAGACGCAATTGTTTATATAATTTGCTAATAACAATAAAATTGTTGCTTCAAAAAATTATTTTCATTACATTTGTGTCTGTACATCGAGTACTATTGACTTCTGGCGCACTTTGTTTACACCAACAGAAAAAATGCATTTAGAAATTATATTTTTCCTGCATTGTTTATAAACAAAATTTATTACACAAAATAAAAATAGGAACCCTCAGATCTTTAAAATACCTTCCAAGTATTGAAATCTATACAAAAATCCATGCGTTAATTTATTTAAAGAATAGTGACCTAAAGTAATCTTTTATTTTAAAAAGTGACCCTGATCACCAGGCTTCTCTGACCTGCGGCCATCCTAATTCCTAATTTAAACAAGGGAAATAAATAACATCGTTTTTTCTGTAAAAATATGTTTATTAATATCCGTAAAAAGTTAGATACTTAACTTCTAATGTATAATACAATCATAATTTGCATGTAATCAAATTCACAAGAGTAGATACAGAATTAAAATTTGAATAAAAACCTTTAACGACTTTCAAAATTCTGAATCTACTGATGCGAATAGAACTTACCTCCAGCGGTGGCTGGCTTTTCGGAGGCAGACACACGATTCGCTCTCCAAGTTTCGGCCCAAACGGTAAACCAGAAATTAATGAAAACGAAAGACATCAATTAATACAAGAAACGTAAAATAAACATTACATTTACTGTGATTTTTACGCGTAATTTAGTGAATGTGAGCACAAACCGACAATGTACAAGAAAATTTTATCACATGAAAGCGATAAAAATTTTCAAAGTGGAGACATTTAAATATTGTTCAAAGATATTACTAATTTTTTCAAGTCTTCAAGTAAAACATTAATATTTAATAAGTTTTTGTTTATAAAATGATGATGACTCATGTGTTATCCTGCCACTATTATTAATCCTACCGAAATTAAAAAAGCGAATCTACTATTAATAGCATCTTAATAAAATGAGTTTGAATTTCCTACTCTCAAAGTTTGTTTTTCCCTTTTCTTTAAGGCAGTAAGAAATTTTATTTTTCTCTCTAGTCAAAGTCACCTCACTAGGTCAGTGAACGTAATGAAAAAATAAATCTAATTTTTTCGAGTTTGTGATTCAGTGAAGAACTGGCCCTAAATCAAAAAACAATACTAAACTTCATGCACACTTAAATATTGGGACCAGAAGTCTTGATAGTACTTGTGACAAAAATAGAGATGACCGTCCTAATTACGTTTAGTATATTTGATTGAAAGAGAAAAGTTTTTTCAAAATCAAAAAACACTGCTCTGTAGAGAGCGGATTAGAGCTGTGAAGCTAACCGTTTGAAGACCATCATTGTTTTTGATAATTTCGAATTGAAAGCGTTTGAAATTTAAGAAAAATGTATGAAATGATTTTGAACTGAAAAGGTTCCAATTCAAAATATTTTAGACATGTGAAATTTTGAAAAAGGACAATATTTCGAATGAAATGAAATTTAACTGGTATCATTTCTGAATTAAAGCGTTTAAAATTGGATGATTTTAAATTGAAAAAAATTGAAATAGAAGCTTTCAAAATTCGAAACATTGAAACTAAAATTTGTAAATTTAGACAATTGCAATAGGAAGGAGTTGAAATTGAAAACTAAATTGAATATATAAAACAAATTATGATTTAACGTAAAAATTGATCAGTTTTATAAAATAAAATAAATCACCTGAATTTTCACAGCTCGAAATGGAAAAATTTTCAATTGTAAAAACCTGTAAGATTGAATTATTAAAAAAAAAAAAAAAAAGTTGAAAAAGTAGTTTAAAATGGGAAATATCAAAAAATAAAAAATATATATTCCAAAAACTTGAAACTTAAACAAATCCGAACTTCATTTAAGATTTAAAAAACCTTTTTTGTACTGAACCCCTTAAAAATTTCTATCACTTTCAGTAAATTTAATCGTTTAGAAATTAACAATTTTCAAATTGCCAATTATACTGTTCGAAATTCAACCAATTCAATTTTAATAATTTTATATTTAAATATTCTAAATAGTTTGGTTTCAATTGAACCGCTGGCGATCAAAAGGGGATACGCTCGAAACGCAGTGGTTTTAGTTGGCCCCTGGGTCATATTTTTTTTCAGGTCAAATTTTAATGTTTTAATAACATATCCCAATAGGAAATTTTATCGCGCATATTTTTAGTCCTATAAATAAATGTGATAACTTTATTAGTTTTCGAAATAATCAAGAAAATGGTACTTTTTTTCTGCAATCGCAAAATACGAATTTTTTGTGTTCAACTCGCCATAAGTTTGACAATAATAGGAATTTTGTAATAAAAATTTCAGAAAATATGCACCATCATATAACGAAACTAACGGTATTTATAGAATTCCAATGAATTGTCACTAAAAATTGACAACGATTTGTATTCTTCTCATTGCGTAAATTAGATATTAAAAGATTCAAACGCTTCGGGAGTCGAACGAATTTTCAGAAAATTAAAAATAACGGTCACCTAAACTTTCGTTAGGATTCAAGGAAGTTTCTAGGAAAATATCAGACAATTATGTTTTATAGTTTTAAAGCCACAATTGATTTAAGATCTCAGCGCCGTCCCGTACGCGTGCTAGCTCGTCCTGCAATATCAACGTCTGTATAACAGCGGGCAATTGGGAGGTCAAACCGGCCACCAAAATAATAATGACTACATTATCATTTACATTTGTTTATTATTTTTTAATAACAAATTATAAAAATTAAAACTTATGTAATGTTTATATAATAACTTGTACGATTTCTTTATAACTAATTTAATCATTTTCGTCACTGTATTCAGTGTTGTCTTCGGAAGAATTATTTTGAGTAAATTGCGAAAAATAATTTTCAAAGGATTATTTTCCAGGAGCACTTAAATAATTAAAGAGACTTTTCACATCTTTTATTTTAGCCGCTTTTAGTCCAATTCGAGGTGGACAACTTTTTGGAAGATCTTTTAGTTTAAGACTAGTAGTAAAGAAAACAGTAGTTGCCTTCTCCAATTTATAATTATCATAAACGTCTACTTTTCCGTCGGGGGAAAAATGTAAAGTAAAAGCTTTACTAATTTGAAAATTTTTTGGTTTGCGGATTTTGCCCTTGGAACTTTTTTTAAAATCCTGCAAAAAATCTTCACATTTCGTAATCACAGTAAATGGAGGGGAACGAGCGTTTTCAATGTAAAAGATTATATTAGACTATTTGAACTAATTTTAAAATACAAGATTTTTTAGAAAAAGCTATTAAGAAATCAAATAAAAAATAATAATAGGATATTAAAATTATCAGAAAAGTTAATTTTTAATTTTCTCTAATACTTTTAAGTAGTACCTTATTTCGGGAACATTTTTTCTTATTCTTCAACCAATTTTCTTCACACCTATTTCTTGTCATGCCTCGACCCATATTTAGGTTCTTTTTATTTTAAGTAAACCTAAACTATCCTAAACAGAATATTATATGCTAACACTATTCTACAATAATGCTTCTGTGCATTATGTTCCTTAGGAGAGAATCAAAATAAAGATATGCTTTTTTGTTTTGGTGTCCGGCTTGACCTTCCAATCGTCCGCTGTTATACAGACGTTGATATTTCAGGACGAGCTAGCACGCGTACGGGACAGCGCTGAGATCTTAAATCAATTGTGACTTTAAAACTATAAAACATAATTGCCTGATATTTGACAAAAAACTTCCTTGAATCCTAACAAAAGTTTAGGTGACCGTTAATTTTAATTTTCGGAAAATTCGTTCGACTCCCGAAGCGTTTGAAACTTTCAATATCTAATTTACGCAATGAGAAGAATAAAAATCTTTATAAATTTTTAGTGACAATTAATTGAAATTCTATAAATAACGTTAGTTTCGTTATATGATGGTGCATATTTTCTGCAATTTTTATTACAAAGTTCCTATTATTGTAGAACTTGTGGCGAGTTGAACACAAAAAATTCTTATTTTGCGATTACAGAAAAAAGTAACATTTTCTTGATTATTTCGAAAACTAATAAAGTTATCACATTTATTTATGGGACTAAAAATATGCGCAATAAAATTTTCTATTGTAACATGTTATTAAAAAATTAAAATTTGACCTGAAAAAAAATATGACCCAGGGGCCAACTAAAACGACGGCGTTTCGGGCGTATCCCCTTTTGATCGCCAGCGGTTCAATTGTAAACGCACAAAACTTTCTGGTTTCTTAAATTCTTCGAAATCGTAGTCTCAAAATGAAAGAATTGATAGTTGCACACTTTTCAGTTTGAAGGGGTTGTGATTAAACAATTTATCGAATAAATGAATGCCTTTTAATGAAATTTAATTTTTAATGTAATGAAATGAATCCAGAATAAATTCAAAACAATGAAAAATGAAGACAATTTCTCAAATTCAAGCCCTAAAAATGAGCAAATTTTAGAACCAGTAGTTTAAATTTTTTTAATTTTGTGATTAAGATTAAAATGGTTGAATTTCGAAAAGTATAAGTTTGAATAACAAAAGTGTTAATATCACAATACTTGACGACTAATTTTTGTCTTAGTTTTAGATGAAGTTGGGATTTGTTTAAGTTTCTGGAGCATCCATTTTTTCATTTTCCATTCAAATTTACTTTTTATTTGGAAATTTTTCTTTTGTTTGGAATAATTCAACTTTGAAGGTTTAGAGTGACATTTTTTCCATTCTGAACGGTGAAAATAAAGGGTGAAATTATTTTTTTATTTAAAAAAAGTTATCTAATCAATGTTCATGTTAAATCAAAAACTTGTTTAATTCAGATTTGTAGAATTTCAGAAGCTTGTACTTTGAAATAGGTATTTTAGTTTTTAATGTCAAATTTTTATCGTTTAGAATGTAAATGTATTAAAATTCAACAGTTTTCACTTTAAAATTACTCAATTTTGAATGTTTTTAATTTGAAATAATATTGTCATTCCTCTAACAGAAGCTTTCAAAATTCGAAAATTATAAATTTGGACGATTTCTTTAGGAAGAAGTCAAAATTGCCCCATTTCTAATTTAAAGCGTTCAGAATTGAACAATTTTATTTTGAATTCAAGAATCTCGAAATTGAATGATTTCAGAATAAAATTTCAAGAGGACAATTTCAAAACGTTAAAACTGGAATATTTTCTGATTAGAACTTTCAAAAATAGATCATTTAAGAGACAATCTTAACTTCGTCTTAAAGAAATAGTCCAAACTTAAAATTTTTGAATTTTGAAAGCTTCCGTTTATTTTTTTTCAATGTTAAACGCTTTTATTCAGAAATGATACCATTTCAATTTCTTATGCCATTCGAGATATTGTACTTTTTCCAAATTTTACCTACCAAAAATATTTTGAATTGTAACGTTCTTAATTCAAAAATCATTTCATACATTTTCCTTAAATTTCAAACGCTTTCAATTCGACTTGAGTAGCTTTAATCCGCTTTCTACTTATTTCTTTCGATTAAACATACTAGACAAATCGAATATGTTAGTATAGCCATGTTTATTTTCAATCTTGAACTTCCCCAAGATTTCAGAACCCAATTAATTCAACAACTTACAATCTCGTATGTCTAAAAAGAGAATCTCATCCTACCTGATTGGACTAAACTAGAATCCTACCCAGGTCTAGTTTTTTGTTGAAGCTGCTACCTGCCTGTTTTTAGTTTCTTCTGGCTTATAATCCTCCTTACTCTCAATAATAAATAAATAACTAATAAATAACGTAGTAAAAAATTATAAACCTGTACTAAAAAAAGACTGCCTTAAAAATGCATTGCCACCTCCTGAACCTCTTTCCAAAAATAAAAACACTTGAAAATAAAGAAAACAAGTTGCCAAAAAATCCCTCAAGAATCTTTTCAAAACTGCAAAAAATTGAGTGACAAAAGGAACTACTATAAAAAAAATAAATTTACTCAATTTTTACAGATTTATTCAATTGCGTTGCTTACAAACTACAGATAAAAAAAATTACATTTTTTTTTCACACTTTCAAAATACTTTTACCATTTTTTGTGTAGATTTTTTGTTAAGTTGTGGCAACCTCAACTTATACTCGATGGCCCTGACTCGTGGCCATACAAAAAATGAATAAATTGATCGACTTTATAACAGAAGAGCCCAGCAAGTCTATATTTTAAATTGAAAGACAAATTTGATGGAAGAGGGATAGATTCTAAAAGTTCACAAGATTATGATATGATTCTAAAAAATGTCCCTTGCAACCAGCGAAAATCTAAAATTCTAAACCTTTCAGTTTAACACGCTATACTTGCCTAAATGATCCCTTCTCTACGAATCTATGGCTCCTTGCACCTGAATCTTAACCTACAGATTCAATAAAAATTGCTTCAATTGAAAAAGTGACGTGGAAAAGGTTATGGTCAGTTTTATTCGCTAACTCTTAATGTATTACAACTTAAAATAATTCGGTTAACCTAGATGACCTACAAAATGGTCTCGAAACGCTCGTCTGTCTATGAGATATCTTTTTCATTTCATCACTGTCTTCCTGGTACTCCTTTCTTAATTCTTTGGTCAACATAAGAATCGCCTCCAACGCGCATCAAGAATTTGTATCATCCTTGCATTAAAACCTAGATTCTTACATGGACCGGGTATTCAAAGTCTGCTCTACATGCCTAACAGCATCTTTGAAATTGTATTTTGTATATTGAAACTGAAATCGGCACGATTCATGACTGTATCTAGTTAATTAAAAATCCTCTGACCGTAGATTCAAAACAAACAGTCACTTTTTGCATGAGCGAAAGGAAAGATATCAAATGTGATATATTCAGTCAGAATACAGATGATGGCGATTAATGTAACGCGACAATCCTATCAATCACTGTTTGTCATTTCTATGAAATAATATAAATACACGTGTCATAAGAGGGTGCGAGCATAGTCTATAAAACTGTGGTACAACTCTTTCGTTTTTCACAATGTTGGGACGACCGTGTACTGATGCTAGGTGCCAAATGTTTAACAGGCATAAACCTCCCTCACAGCAATCTAACAGGTGACGCTTCTCTGTCCTGAATCCTGATTGTCCTGCCTGGTCTTGTTTGTGTCTAGCCTTTTAGCCCTGCCTGCTCCAAACTAAACAGTACAGAAGTACTGACGACTAGAAGACAAGTAGGGGTCACCTGAGGTTCAAAAGTCACAAATAGTTAGTGAAAAGTTACTTTACTACACCCAAATACTGTAAAAGGTCTATAAGCTTTGTACTAAAGTCCAACTGATACATATAGCTTTCTAGCTCTTGTCCAAACTACCTAATTAACGATTACTCTCCGCTAATTATAGACGCACGTTCAGGGTTGGTCAGAAATCATGACTTTTCTAAATATATTTACACTACGGAAACCTAAGATTATGGTCCCAACAAAAATCATCGAAAGGGGGTTGCTACAATTCCTGGATCTGGATTCAATCCTAATGTGAAAGATTCTTTTAAAAAAACGTTCTTAGATTTAAGTCACGCCAACCCTGTCTAGATCTATTTAATTTATCTTTTCGCACTAAAAAATGGACGTACGTTTTTACAGCCTTTTTTTAATTTATCTAAGTCTAATCAATATTACGAGGAATAAACTTAACATCCTAGTGTTGGCATTGCACCTGACTAGAAAAACTACCTGAAAGAATTCGCATGTAGATAACTTTGTAATTGCCTCTATCATGTTTTTTTTTTTTTTTTTTTTTTTAAGTGCAAAATGAGTCATCGGAAAATTTCCTGCGTCAAAGCTCATAAAGGAAGCATTTCTACCTTTATGAAACGGGGAATTTTTCTAGAGAAAGGAAAAAAGAAACTTATGCTCACCGATTGAGGGAGTCCAGGGAAATTTAGTATCTCCTGCCACCGCCACCCATGTTTCCTCCTCCAGTGGAATTTCCGTATCCACCACCTCCTTGGTTTCCGCCATAGCTGCTGCCACCACCACCGCCACCACCACTATTACCGCCCATTGGTCCTGCTGAAGAAACAGAGAAAAAGTTTGTTTAAAAATTTTTCTAAAGTCAAACAAAAGAGACAAGCCGAAGGAATAGCTCCTAAATGGTTGATGAGATTTAATATTAGGGTGGCCGTTTTGGTCAAAGAACAAAATTCCTGTTCATTTCCCGGGGCTCATCAATTTCTGGCAGTCAATGAAATTAAAAAATTCGAACTCTTGAAGTTAACAATTCTCTCAATTTGAAGCACTCAAATTAAAGTTTAAAATTTATTGTATTCAAATGCTCAATAATTTACACCTATAAAATATAAGTTTTCAACACTTAAATCGAACAAATTTTTAATTAAATGCAGTTAAATTGCAAAATTATTATTTTAAGCAAGAAAAATTAAACGACTGCAGTCTATTCTAAACAGAACATTTTTTAAATTAAAAGTTAAATTACATTTATTTTAAGTTTCAATTACTATGTGTAGGGGAAACCACCCTACAGTAGATAATGATTTACAGTAGATAATCTTAATTAACTGGAAAACTGACAAAAATGGTTAATTACTTTTGTTAGTATAACGTTTCAGCAAGGATACTATATTTTCTAACGAAGTTTCATTGAAATTTTATAATTAATTAATGCGTGAGAGCATAAAATTAACTTTTAACCTGAAATAAAAAATTTCACCTCTTCTTTATTCATACTTGTTAACTTCATGAAACATTTTTATGACATGTTTATACATTAAAATCGAAGCTTGAAGTTTAATGAACAATATTTATTAATACAAAGTGTTCTTTTTTTAATATTTATAAATATTTGAGGACTTTTTATTAGATAATACATTTTCCAACAGTAGATAACCAACAGTAGATAATCGGAAAATTACCAAAAATGTCTGTCAAAATTGGCAACTCTGCAACTGTCTCGCAGTTGTTTTAAGCTCGGTTTTAAGTTAAAGGTTGTGTTTGTTTGTTTATTTTGATTCGTGAAGTTTTAAATTCAAATTATTGTAAATAATAAACTAAGAAAATAGTGCAAATTATTGGTTACTAAAAAGCTCATAAATTTTAGCTGTGTTTTAAAGAGCCTTTCGGAAAAGATATCATTTTTAGGATTAAGGTATGTAAAAATGCTGCACTTTTCTGTCATCACAAGTCAGGTTAAATTTTATAAAGATTGAACATCTCGTACCAATCGTACCAATCTCACGGTATATCAAAGATTAAAAAAATGTCAATAATTTAAACTTTTGCGATTCTTGTAAAATAATCATAGTTTCAACTATTATTTACTCAATAAATTGATTTTAATTGTAAGTATACTAATGACAAATCATAATTATCCAGAAATGAGTATTCTGTCTTGCCCAGAAGCAATACCAGAAACGATTATCTATTGATGGACAAAGGTGTCAAAATCGCAGCCTTGACCAGGTCTAATAAAAATGTTTAATACAGCCAATTGATTAATTTCGTGATATTTTTTTCTATAAGAATACTCAATTCAATATGTAAGCTTTATTTAACAATGATAATCTTTCTTGATTTTTGAAAACTGATGCAGTTATATGCTGTTGAATTTTTTCCTATCTACTGTAGGGCGGTTTCCCCTACATAAAAAATTGTTCTTTGTTCAAAAATACTTTTCAAATATTAACTCATATATATTTTTTTTAAATAAATAATTTTAAATTTGCTCAGGAATTTCAAGAAATTTTTTCAAATTCAGTTTGAAAAATTTCCAAAACTGTTAAATATCTTTTAAAATGATTCTAATTTTTCATATTTAAATTTTTTTTAAAAATCTACATTTTATTTTAATAGTTTCAAAACTTCTAAATATCTCTTAAACTTACTCGAACATTTACTAAATCAGCAAGGGTTCAAATGCTACTTATGCATTAAAATGCAACAAAAACGCTTATGAATTATTGTTATTTAAAATCGAACTGTTAAAATTATGATGCTTAAAGTTTAAATTTAGCGGAATATTTGAGACAGAATTTGCTATCATTTTTCAATGCTCTAAATTGAAGATTGAATTAAAAAATTCGGAAATTAATGTTAAATTACATTTTTTTTTTAAAGTTTCAATAGTTATTTATACATCAAAAGTTGTTTTTGTTTTAAAATATTCTCTTAAATATTTTTTTTTAGTATCTTAAAACCTTTCAAAATCCTTTAAATCGACATTTTGTTTTAAATTATTTTTGAAATTGTTTGGAAACTTCTAAATATCTCTTAAACTTACTCGAATTGTAATTGAATTTGAAAATAAAAGAGTTAATTATGAATCTACCCATTGAAAGTTATTTTAAAAATTTAAATACGAATAGTAAAGTACACTTTAATTTTAAAAATCATCAATAATTTATAATTACAGCTGATACCCTCAAAACGTTTCTTTGTAAACAATTTTCATTTTCAAACGCTTTTAATGATAATGTGTTTCAATTCTTCAAAACAAAATTTTAAAATTCCTTACATTAAAAATGAAACTGAATATCGTAAGTGAAAAAGTTAACAACGGAACTTAAGACCAAAAAAAAGTTGAACCACCCTTTAAAATGATGATGAGATCGTATATGACCAAAAAGTCAACAAAAATGAAGTACCATTGGGTGCTCGTCTTCCGCCCAAAAAAGTCAAAATATCAATACCATAGGGTGCTTGTCTCCCGCCGGAGTTGTAGTTGTTTCGGACTGGACCACCTCCGTAACCTTGTTGGTAACCTCCACCGAAGTTGTCGTTGCTCCAGTTTCCACCACTGTTGTAGCCACCCTGGCCTCCTTGTCCGCCCCATCCGCTACCTGCAAGTATAAAAATTGCTCTCATCAATAAACTATTCCACGACTTATACAATTATTTCGTTTCGTTTATTACTTTACTGGCATATCATAGAATTAACTAATAATATAAGTGATAAGTTACTGTAATAAAAAGATATGAGGAAGAAACGAAACAAAATGAAGAACATTATATACAATTTTTTTGATATCTCACCTTGGCCTTGGCTCTCACCTTGATTCTGATTTTCCCAAGGACCGTTACCACCTCCCCAGCCCCCTTGGCTTCCGCCGCCGCCGCCACCACCACCACCATACCCGCCTTGGTTTCCACCGCTGTTCCAATCGCTTCCGCCACCACCGCCGCCTCCACGACCTCCCCAGCTACCACCACCCCCTTGATTACCTCCACGAGGTCCTCCTCTACCACCACCACCTCCACCACCGCCGCCTCCTCGGCCACCGCCACCACCACCTCCACTTGTCGCAGAAGCCATCTCTGCTTTACTGAGAGCCTGTAATAAACAAATCATCAAATTAGCAAAATTACGCAAATATTCCACAATCTGTAATAATACAAAAATGAGTATCAATTACCTTCTTCACATCAACATGTTTTCCACGGATTTGGTGATTACGCTGGAGGCAGATCTTGTCGACTGGGTCGTAATCGTCGAATTCAACAAAGCCGAATCCTCGCTTCTTACCCGACTCCTTGTCCGTTACAATACTGACAGAGTTGATTGCGCCAAAAGTTTGGAAGTACGACCTGAGATCTTCTTCCTCATGGTCGTCCTTTAATCCGCCGACGAACAATTTCTTCACGGTGGCACCAGCTTCCGGCCTTCCAATTTCTTGTCGTGGAACGGCTCTCTTCGGTTCAACAACTCGGCCATCGACGCGGTGGGGCCTATTTTACACGAAACCAGATTTAGTTTCAGCTTGTTTTGTAACAATTTTATATTCCTTACAAATTTAAGCCGAACAAACAGTTCTGGCGATCTTAAGTGTTACTAACCTTGCGCTTTGAGCATCATCAACCATTTGAGCTCTGGAGTAGGTGATAAAGCCGAATCCCCTTGATCTTTTTGTCTTTGGGTCCTTCATCACGACAACATCCACAATATCACCCCATTGCTCAAAATGCTTCTTGAGCGAGTCATCGGTCGTCCTATAGTCCAAACCGCCGATGAACAATTTCCGAACATGCTCCGGCTCGTTTTTATTTCCGTCCTACAAACAGATAAGAATGAGGTTTTTTAGGGTAAAACTTTACAAAGAAAATAAAGGCAAATTTGTTTGGTTCAAGAGAAAACCCAATGCCAGGCCTCGGAATCATTTTACAAATTTTAAATAGTGCCAGTGCTAGCATAAATTTCGAAAAAACAGTAGCAAAATAGCGTCATACTATTACAGGATAGCCAAAAAAGATCATTGTTCTAATCTTGTAATAATTTTAGAATATATTTCCGAAAAGGTTACCCAAGAATATTGACTTGATACTTGGCCTAGGGGTTGCTTTTAGGCCCTAGTTGAACGGCACTAAAAAGATTTTTGGCGCAGATGAACAGAAATTAAGTTATTAATAATTTTGACTTTTTTAAAGTTTTTTTTTCTTCAAAATCTCTAAAAATATTGATTTTGGAAAAAAATGTTAACCAAAGTTGTAGATCTTGTCGAAACACATATTTTTTATATGTATACTTTTTTTTTAAATCAATATTTTTCGAGAAAAATTACAAAAATTAATTTTAAGATTTTTTGTTACAAAAACGTTTCAAAACTAATCTTGGGAATTTAAAATTGCCAACACCACTAATGCCGGTCCATTTTCCAACAAAAAATCTGAAAATCCATGTTTGTCATTTTTCCCGAAAAATATTAATTTTAGAAAAAAATAATAAATATAACAAATATGTATTGCGACAAGATCTACAACTTTTGCGAACAACATTTTTTTCCAAACCCAATATTTTTCGAAGTTTTGGGCAAAAAAACTAATTTAAAAAAAACTCAAAATTATTAATAATCTAATTTTTATTGATCTGCGCCAAAAATTGCTATAGTGCGTTCAAGTAGGGTCTAAAAGGAACCCCTAGGCCAAGTATCAAATCCATATTCTTGGGTGACCTTTTCGGAAGTATACCCTAATTGCCTAATTTTAATATAAAATCTTTTAAAAATGGGAAAAAGAATTTAAAATTTATTATTCTGGACTGTTACTTAAGTGTTTCTTACAGAAGCTGTAAGAAAATACAAATTTTCAACAAAAAACATCAATTCTAAAAAAAAATTGAATTTTAAAGATAGGACGAATTATTCACAAAACGGTTGAATTTTCAAAACGAAAATATGATTTTTTTTAACCAAAAAATTAATTTTCTACCAAGAAGTTGAATTTTCATAAAAAATAGCTTTTATAAATAAATAGATAAATTTATACCAAAAATATGAATATTTAACAAAAAAGTTAATTTCCAACAGAAAAGTTTAATTTTCCACAAAATTGATGAATCTTAAAAAATATAAATTTTTAACAAACTAGTTCAAACTTTCAACCAAGTAGTTGAACGTTTAACTAAAAAACATGAATGTTCCAACAAAAAGATTAATGTTCTACCAAAAAACACGATTTTTCAACAAAATTGAGGCACCGGATTGCAGAACTGCCTGTGCGCTCGGTCCGTCT
>CAKNYM010052333.1:418346-432254 GCA_932195095.1 Andricus curvator | reverse complement strand
ACGGACCGAGCGCACAGGCAGTTCTGCAATCCGGTGCCTCAATTGTTGAATTTTGAAGCCAAAAGGACGAACTATCAATAAATTGGTGGAATTTTTTATCCAAAAATATGACTTAAACAAAAAATTTAATTTTCTAGCAAAGAGTTAAACCAAAAGTATGAATGTTAAAAAAAGGTACTTTTCAAGCTAATAATGCAATTTTCTACGAAATTGTTGAATCCCTAACAAAACAAAATTTATTTATACCCAAACAGTGGCATTTTTAACAAAATATATGATTTTTCAACTAGAAGATAAATTTTCAACCAAAAATGAAATAACATTGTAACTTTAAAAATTAATTCTCAAAAAACAAAAAATTTTAAACAAAAGAGTTCAACCGTTTTTAGTTAAAAATTCATCTTTTTGTATATTTTCATTGCATTCAATCATTTCCGATTGAAATTAAAAACCCTTTTGGTTGAAACATCAATAATTACACTTTTCTTTGAAAATTCATCTTTTTCGTTTGAAAATTCAATACCTGGTTGAAAGTTGAACTACTTCGTAAAAAATCTTTTTTTTTTGTAAAGATTCATGATTTTAGTTGAAAATTCACCTTTAGAGTGGAAAACTTTACAAGTTTTTTTTTAAACCGAAAAAAATTTATAGTGGAAAACCCGACAAGCTTTTTTTAAACCGAAAATATAACTTCCATTTTTTGGTTGAAAATTTATATTTAGAATTGATCTTTTCTATTTGAAAATGCAACTATTTGGTTGAAACTATATGTATTTCGTTAAGGATTCAACTATCATGCTGAAAATTCATCTTTTTGGCATCAAAATCCAACAATTTGATAGAAAATTAATTTTTTTGTCAAAAATTCCATTGTTTTGTAGAAAATACGTCCTTATTGTTTGAAAATCCATGAAAAAATAACTAATTGGCACAAAATCAACTCTTGTGTTCAAAATTTCAGTGTCGGTTTGTAGCGTCTTGAAAATTTTACTTTGGAGATGGCAGATATTATTTAAGCCAATCAGCGAATAAGTTTTCGATTTAAGCAATAGGAGAAAATAGTAATAGTGGTGGCCTGAGTTCAAGGCCTGCAATTCATGTACTTAGAACTTTGAGGGTAATAGGGAAATTAACGGAGCGAGAATAGTACAAAACTTTTTGTACTTTGTACTTTTGTACTTTTTGTCAGCTTCAACACATTTTAGACTAATGAAACTAACTGAAAGTAGACTGCAAATAATGCGACTGAAAAATACATTTCACCCTGTAATTTTTCCCTACAATTTCCATAAATTGAAGTTCAAACCACAATGCTTTGTTGGAGTTTAAATCAAATCTAATCTAATAAACATGTCAATGACCTCGGGATTATTTCCTCTAAAGATATCTCCGAACGCTTTCCTTAAATAATTGACAAAATGCCTTCATTCCCGGCTAATTTTATAGAGAATTCTAATACCTTGCAGCCTATTTAAGAGAAAAAATTGTAACTTACATAATAAGAATTAAAGAATTTAGGCAATCGAAAAAAATTCCTGATTTTCCTGAACCTAAGATGAAAAATCTTCAAACTTAAATGAAAAACCGCTTTTTAAAAGTAAAAAATCAAATTGTATATATTTTTGTATAAAAATTCTTTAGCTTACTTATTTTATTAATAAGTCACATCTTAAACGTCCCCAATAAAATCCAGATAAATCATACACCTACATTTTATTGACGCCGGCAAAATCGAGACGAGTCGAAAATGGCGAAGCGTGGGTACGCCATTGATCAACCGGAACTTTCTCAAACGCATAAGCGAATCTCACACGAGATGAAATCAAATAAATGCTCAAATTATCCCCAAAGCATTATTTTCAATGAGAAAAACAGAGAAAATAAACAATTATAAAGTGAATTCCCAGATATGTAAGAATTATACGAACAAGAATTACATTTAACAAGCTGTGCATTCCGGTACTTTCAGGCTTACTTTCCAAAAAGGCTTCAATTTGAAGCTGATCAAATAATAAAAGCTGAATTTCAAGGAGAATCTAAACTTTCAAGAAGCGAAACGTAACCCAACTTGGAAAAAGACGCGCAAAAGCCCAAATTATCCGACATTTTCTAGAATGTGGCCAGCATCTTTTTCGGAGCAAAAAATGGATTATAGATACTTACATCGTGGTCCATCTTCACCATTTTTCCGGATCTTCTTTGATTTGACGTCTTGTAAGAATGTTAGGCCAATTTTCGAGAAAACCAACCTCGATGGACTAATCGTGAAACAAGCGAGAGCGAATCTGCCTGTCCTTCCAGAGTAGTAGAAGCACGTACGCCGTTCGTCGTACACGTCAATCGATCGACTCCTTCCTGTCACTCGTGTGAACCCTCTTTTCGGAAATAGGAAGACGCCATCGCCGCGCATGCGCTGATTCAAACAGAGACTTTCTGATTCAATAGAACTAATCTAGAATTACTCATAAATGTCTCGGATCATTTTTTACAGGGAGAATTTAGAAAAACGAGTTTAAATCACTAATCTAAAGCTTTCTAAGGTGAAATTTGAAAATAATGTGACTCCCCCATTTCCGGAAGTAAGGCATCAGAAATGCGACGTCTGGCGGACAATCGGACATTTTCGAGCAGACTAAAAGCAGACGACAAATCAGAAATCACCATTTCGGATTGATATATGACGCTTTTCTTTGTCAAACAATAAAAGTAAATGCAATCGAGTGTTTACAAACTAAGTGTTAAACCAAGTAAGTGATAAAGACTTTACACAATTTTTGATAATCAAAAGTTCGCACTCTGCTTTTGCAGGATAACGAGAAAACTCCCAAATTGTAAAATACAAATTCTAACCTCTAAATGTCGCATTATTTTTTCTAATTGTTGCCAAACTTCTCATAGAGTTGTTGATTTTTCGTTAATTTTGTGTCATAGATATGCGGAAAAGGAACTCGATTTCCAAGTCGCAAAGTTTTTTCCCGAAATAAAACCAGTTTTATTGCGAGAGGATCTTGGAAGCTAATGAAAACATCTTCTGATTGTTGATTAAACTCCTGACAAATTTCCAAAAGTATTCGAAATGAACAAGAAAAGTAAAGTCAACGAGGACAAAACCAAACCTCATGGTTTCAAAAGGAAACTCCAGCCTGAAAAAATTATCGGCGCTACGGATTCTAGCGGAGAATTGATGTTTCTAATGAAATGGTAAGTATTTTTATTGCATTGCATCATTCGTTAAACTGGAGTTTTTAGCAGACTTTACACTCTTTCCCCGTTTTTAAAGAATTTTTACGTTTTCCCCTGTTTTCAAGAGATTTCTTAATTTTTCGCTTTAATGAGAACTGAATTAATAGAACTCAGTAAGAAAATTCGACTATTTTTGGTTGAAAATTGCTTCTATCTGGTTGAAAGGCTATTCGATCTTTGGTCCGGGATTCATCTTGTTTGGTTGGAAATTCTACTTCGTTAAAATTGCATTTTTTTGTGATTGAAGGTTCATATCTTTGGTTGAGAATTTAACAATTTTGTTGAAAATTCTTTTAATTTTTGGTTAAAAATTAGGCACTGTCTATGGTTACGGAATTTTCCATAGCGTTAGCCCTGAACGAGCTGGAAAATGGGTTAGAGTTACGGAAAATTCCGTTACCATGGCAAGTGCGTAAATATTAGTCTTTTTAACAACAAATTTGACCTCAATTTTTGTCGAAACTTTATCTTTTTTAGTGGAAAATTAATCTTGGTTAAAAAAAATCATATTTTTGGTTGAAAATTCACCTATTTGGTTCGCTATTGAACTATTTTGTTCAAAAATTTTTTTTCTAAGATTCATCATTTTAGTTGAAATTTTATCTCTTGTTGGCTTCAAAATTCAAGAATTTGGTTGAAAATTGAACAATTTGATTACAAAATCATGTATTTTGTAAAAATGTCGTCTTTTATTATTAAAAATTCGTCTTTTTTGATAGACAATTAATCTTTTTGGTTGAAAATTCATATTTTCAGGCTTAAAAGTCAACTTTTGTCTAAAATATTCGACGTTTCAGCTTGAAAACTTAACTCTTTTATTGAAAATTTGTCTTTTTGGGTAGAATATTAATCTTCTTTGTTGAAACTCCATCTATTAGGTCGAGGATTCAACTATTCTGTTAAAAACTCGTTTTTTCTTGTTTCCATTTTTCTTTGAAAATGTATCTTTTTCATTTCAAAATTCAGCTATTTGGTTGAAAATGCATCTATTTGGTTAGCTATTGAACTATTTTGTTCAAAATTCTTTTTTTTTTAGATTCTTCACTTTAGTTGAAATGTTATCTCTTTGTTTGAAAATTTAACTATTTGGTGAAAAATTAACTATTTTTGTTAAGAAATAATATTTTCAGGTTAAACATTCAACTGTTTTCTGCAAAGTTAGTCTTGTTGGCTTCAAAATTCAATAATTTGGTTGAAAATTCATCTATTTGGTTAGCTATTGAACTATTTTGTTCAAAAATTTTTTTATTTTTTTTAAGATTCATCATTTTTGTTGAAATTTTATCTCTTTGGTTGAAAATTTAACAATTTTGTTGAGAAATCATATTTTGGGGTTAAAAATTCAACTATTTTCTGTAAAGTTAGTCTTGTTGGCTTCAAAATTCAAGAATTTGGTTGAAAATTGAATAATGTGATTACAAAATCATGTATTTTGTTAAAAATTCGTCTTTTATTATTTAAAGTTTGTCTTTTTTTATAGACTTAATCTTTTTGGTTGAAAATTCATATTTCCAACTGTTTTCTAAATATTCGACTTTTCAGTTGAAAACTTACTCTTTTATTGAAAATTTGTCTTTTTGGGTAGAATCTTAATCCTCTTTGTTAAAACTCCATCTATTAGGTCGAGGATTCAACTATTCTGTTAAAAACTCGTTTTTTGTTGAAAAGTAATTTTTTAACTGAAAATTTAAATATTCCATTTTTCTTTGAAGTCATCTTTTTCAGTTCAAAATTGAGCTATTTGGTTGAAAATTCATCTATTTGGTTAGCTATTGAACTATTTTGTTCAAAGTTCTTTTTTTGTCAGATTCTTCATTTTAGTTGAAATTTTATCTCTTTGTTTGAAAATTTAACTATTTGGTGAAAAATGAACTATTTTTGTTAAGAAATAATATTTTCGGGTTAAACATTCAACTGTTTTCTGCAAAGTTAGTCTTGTTGGCTTCAAAATTCAAGAATTTGGTTGAAGATTGAACAATTTGATTACAAAATCATGTATTTTGTAAAAAAATCGTCTTTTATTATTAAAAATTCGTCTTTTTTGATAGACAATTAATCATTTTGGTTGAAAATTCATATTTCCAATTTTTTTCTACAATATTCGACTTTTCAGCTTGAAAACTTAACTCTTTTATTGAAAATTGGTATTTTTGGGTAGAATATTAATCTTCTTTGTTGAAACTCCATCTATTAGGTTGAGGATTCAACTATTCTGTTAAAAACTCGTTTCTTTTTTTTGTTGAATTCAACTGGTCCAAAATTTTTCTTTTTTAGTTCGAAAGTAATTTTTTAACTGAAAATTTAAATATTCCATTTTTCTTTGAAAAGTTATCTTTTTCAGTTCAAAATTCAGCTATTGGGTTGAAAATTCATCTATTTGGTTAGCTATTTAACTATTTTGTTCAAAATTCTTCTTTTTTTTGAAGATTCATCATTTTTGTTGAAATTTTATCTCTTTGGTTGAAAATTTAACTATTTTGTTAAGAAATCATAATTTTTGGGGTTAAAAATTCAACTGTTTTCTGCAAAGTTAGTCTTGTTGGCTTCAAAATTCAAGAATTTGGTTGAAAATTGAACAATGTGATTACAAAATCATGTATTTTGTTAAAAATTCGTCTTTTATTATTTAAAGTTTGTCTTTTTTGATAGACATGTCGTCTTTTTGGTTGAAAAGTCATATTTCGAGGCTTAAAAGTTAACTGTTTTCTAAAATATTCGACTTTTCAGCTTAAAAACTTACTCTTTTATTGAAAATTTGTCTTTTTGGGTAGAATATTAATCTTCTTTGTTGAAACTCCATCTATTAGGTCGAGGATTCAACTATTCTGTTTATAAACTCGTTTTTTGTTGAATTCAACTGGTCAAAAAAAATTCTTTTTTTGTTGAAAAGTAATTTTTTAACTGAAAATTTAAATATTCCATTTTTCTTTGAAAATTTATCTTTTTCAGTTCAAAATTCAGCTATTTTGTTAAAGTCGTTTTTTTACATTCATATCTTTTGTTGAAAATTCAACTTTTGGAGTTCAACATTCAACTATTTTCTGAAACATTCGTCTTAATTTTGGGTGAATTTTAATCTTTTTTGTTTGAAAATTCAACTATTTTGTTAAAAGTCATCTTTTCTTGTCAAAAATTCAATTACATACTTGGTTGAAAGTTGTACTACTTTGTTCAAAATTCATTTTAATGTCCAAGGATTTAACTATTTTGTTGGAAATTTGTTGGTTTTTTTTGTTGAAAATTATTATTTTCTTAACTGGAAGTAACTATTATGCTGAAAATTTAACTGTTTTGTAGAAAATTCATATTTTTGGCATAAAAATTAAATGCTTTTGTTGAAAATTCGTTTTTTTAGGTTGCAAATTTTATTATTCTGTTAGAATATTAACTTTTTGCTTGAAAATTCAACTTTTTCCTAGAGATTCGCATTTTTTACTTGAAAATCAAAATTTGTTTTATTTTTTTTTCTCTTGGCTAAGAAATCTTTTTTTTGTCGAAAATTCAACTCTATTGTTGAAAGCACGTCGTTCTTGATTTGAAATTTCATCTCTTTTGGTAAAAATGGGATATTTTTTCGGTAAAAATTAATCTGTTTTGGTTAAGGATTCAAGTATTTTGTTGAAAATTCGTCTTTTTTGGTCTTTTTTAATTGAATTCAACTGTTTTTTATTAAATATTGAAATATGTTGAAAATTGATCTATTTTATTGAAAATTTAATTATTTTATTGAAAATGTAACTGTTTTGTTGAGAATTTGTCTCTTGAATTGAAATTTCAAATATTTGGTTGACAATTTCACTGCTTTTGGTTGAAGTTTATTCTTTTTAGTTTAAAAATTGGACCATTTGGTTGAAAACTCATTTTCGTAGATAGGAAATTCAACTATTTGGTTGAAAATGCAACTGTTTGGCTGATAATTTTTTTTATGAAATTCAAATGTTTGGTTGAAAATTCAACTATGTGGTTAAAACTTCAGCTATTTTGTTGAAAATTTAATGTAATTTAATTGTTAGTGGTTAAAGTTAATTCTTTTTGTTTGAAAATTCGACCATTTGGTTGAAAATTCGTTTCTGAAGGCTGAAAATGCAAGTATTTTATTAAAAATTCTTTTCTTTCACTGGAAATTTCAACTATTTAATTAGTTGTAAATGTAGCTATTTGGTTTAAAATTAATTTTTGTGTTGAAAATTATGCTATTTTGTTAAAAAATTATCTTGGTTGAAAATTCATCTTTTCGGGTTTAAAAGTCAACTGTTTTCTGAAACATTCCACTTTTTAGTTTGAAAACTCAACTGTTTTTCGTTGAAGGTTCAGCTATTTTGTTGAAAATTCAATGTATTTCGACTTAAAATCTTAAGCGTCTCATACTGAAATCAATATGGCACCTTTAAAATAATGTGAAGTCTGTTTTAAACTTTTTGGAAACGTGGGCGTCTTTTCTAGTAAGCACTGTTTAAACTTTTTCAATATTATTTTTTAGGAAAGGAACGGAGGAAACAGATTTAGTAACAGCAAAAGAAGCCAATCTTCTCTGTCCACAAACAGTAATACAGTTTTACGAAGATAGACTCACGTGGAATACCACTAAACCAAATTCCAAGTAAGCTGTGAATGTCCTTTTGAAAAATGGACAGGAGATCTAGTAATAAATATTGTCTGAAAGGAATTGACTGAATGGTAGATTACAGATTACTAATGAATTATTGATGTAAAATATTTTGATAAGTAGTTATTGATCTTTCTTAACCGGGTTGAGGTGAATGATTTTTCGAATTCATATTCACCGATATTTTGTATCCAACCTATTCGTTTCATTCTACATGGGAAAAACACTCTCAACTGTCAAATTTATTTATACAGATGCTAACGTTTCAATCCGAAGTAGTAAACGTGTAAGTTACTTATTTTACTTTAATTCAAAATACAGATAAGTTCTTTTAATACTGTTTTCTGTATCGTCTATATTTTTGATATTGAAACATTGTACATAAGCATTAAAGTACAACCAATGTTAGAGCTTTTATGGGATTTTAGGAAGTGCCGTTAGTTTTTACAATTTTTCAAGCAGTTCTTATTGTTGCTTTCAATTAATTTAAACTGCAGCACACATTTCTTAAAAGATTTTTTTAAAATCAAATTCTGGTAATGTCAGCTAGTTACCTCGTTTCATACCTCTAGTCTTATTGCAGTATGAATTATTGAAATCTATGATTTCGATATTAACTTTGTACAAGGTTTAAGAATTTCCAAATAGATGTTTCCAATTGCCCGTTACATTTGCAAAATACACTTGAACTTACGCGATATCTTCCTTTGTAAACGACGTTTTATACACAAAAATTGGAAACATTAACTGCTTCCGAATATTCTTCTGTTTAGACCAAACTATATTTAAATAATGTCCTACTGACTTAAGAAAAACTCTCTAGTTAACAAAGTCTGCGTCGGAAATTAAGTAGAAGCATCACCTCTTTTCTATCTTTTTTAAGACATGTTTCAAATAGTTTGTCTCTGCATATTTATATTTTTAAGTACTATTCTTAAGGCGATTTGTATGAGTGATGGAAGACGAAAATGCGAGTGAAAAATTTTTAAGAAAAGGTAGATTAGGACAAAGAGATCTGGATTTTTTAATGTAAAGGTACCAATCAAAATACACTTATGAATGTTAAATTCTTAGCTGAAAGTTTCTGATTTGTTTGCAGTTAGTTTTCAAAATTTGTGGGAGGAATGTTCTTCTGAATCCGTCATTTACTTATAACTGTATTTTGATTGGTTAATCCAACATGTTAATTCTATGAGAACTGAGGTGGAGTAATAGAAAACAATAAATAGATATATTAAAATGAAAATTGAAATGTTGTGAATGTCACTCCAAATGAGAGAGATTTTCTTTTACTGTCTTTATTTATTATTCATTAGTAACATAAAATACGTACATCAGCTTAAAGTAAATACTTAAAATATTAATAACATGCAGTTCACATATTGTCGTAAATGCTGAAAATTTTTCATACGCACAAGCAGTATTTGTATCTTATAATTAAGTATATCTCATTTTAACAGCGTGACTACTTTTAATAGTTTGGCTAGTGTTTTTGGCATTTCACATTAAAAACAGTGTTAATTCAATAAAGCAATTATCACTTACTTGATGTTACTATTTAATGCCCTATTTACAAAAATAAAAATCGAAGAATTCTAGTTATAACAAATTTAACTAGTGTGCGTTAATTTTAAAAATTAATTTAAAAATCATCAAAAATTAACGAAGCCGAAATCGGACTAGGATTCAGTCAAAAACGGGGTTGCTACAGGTCAGGGAATTCTGTAAAGTCGGGGAATTTAAAACTGGTCAGGAAAAAACATAAGAGTCAGAATTTTGGATAAACTAAAGTTTTGGGGTCATCCACAAATAATGTGAGACTTTTTTTAATTTTCAACCCTCCGAATCTTACTAAGATTTTATCGAATGGACATACATATACACTCTGTTTTCTTAAATAAACGTGGAACCTTAGTGAAATCAGATTCAGAAATAAAAATTTGTTATAACAAGTAAGTCTTACACGCGTATTATTTTATAAATTTTTTGGTTGAGAATTCATCTTGTGTTTGAAAATTTTCTTATTATGTTGACAGTTAAACAATTTTGTTAAAAAGTCATTCTTTTGGGTCAGAAATTCATCTTTTTGGTTTAAAAATTAACTTTTTTGTTAATACTTCATATTTTCGTTTTAAAAATTCAACTATTATTTTCTCTTTTTGGGTTAAGAATGCGAATGTTTCGTTGAAAATTAAACATTTTTTGCTGATGATTCAACTATTTTGTCGAAAATTCGTTTTTTCGGTTAAATTCAACTGTGTTTGGTTTAAAATAATAATATTTTTTGGTTAAAATATCAACTATTACGTTATATATCAAATACATTATACGTCAAAAAATATTAAATTCATCTTTTTTGGTCCAAAATTAATTTTTTTACTGAAAATATAACTATTCCATGTTTGATGGAAAATTAATCTTTAGCTTGAAATTCAACTATTTGGTTAAAAATTCATGTATTTTGTAAAAAATTCGTCTGTTGTGGTGGTCTTCTTGGTAAAAATTCATCTTCGGTTAAAAATTCATTTCTTTCGTTGAAAATGTAGCTATTTTATTGAAAATTTATCTGTTTTGGTTTAAAATTCATGTATTTTGTTAAAAATTCAACTTTTTTGGTAGAAAATTAATCTTGCCGGTTAAAAATTCATTTTTTTAAAATGAAAATTAACTATTTTGTTGGAAATTTGTGTTTTTTTGTTGAATTTTTTTTTAACTGGAAACTTAACTATTCTATTTTTGGTTAAAAATTTATCATTTTGGTTGAAAATTGAATTGGATACATTTTTCGTCTGAAGATTTATTATTTTAGTTACAAATTTATTTCTTTGGTTGAAAATTCGTTTTTTTTTTTGTTGAAAATTAATTTTTTTACTGCAAATTTTACTATTCCGTGTTTGGTGGAAAATTTATCTGCATTGGTTTAAAATTCAACTATTTTGTTAAAAAATTGTGTTTTGTGGTAGAATAGTAATCTTCTTGGTGAAAAATTCCTCTTTCTGGTTAAAAATTCATTTCACTGGTTGAAAATATAACTATTTCATTGAAAATTTATCCGTTTTAGATGAAGATTCATGTTTTTTTTTAAATACGTCTTTTTTGGTAGAAAATTAATCTTCTTGGTTAAAAATTCAACTTTTTTGGTAGAAAATTAATCTTCTTGGTTGAAAATTGATCTTTTTAGATAAAAATTTATCTTTTTGGATAAAAATTTAACTATTTTGTGGGAAATTTGTCCTTTTGGGTAGAAAATCAATCTTTTTTGTTGAAAATTCAATCATTTGGTTAAAAATTTAATTATTTTGTCAAAAAATCGTTTTTGTTGTTGAAAATTATCTTTTTAAGCGTCTTTTTTGGGTTGATAATTCAACTTTTTTGTAGAAAATT
Source organism: Andricus curvator (assembly GCA_932195095.1). Taxonomy (NCBI): domain Eukaryota; kingdom Metazoa; phylum Arthropoda; class Insecta; order Hymenoptera; family Cynipidae; genus Andricus; species Andricus curvator. Next base: position 421,021 of record CAKNYM010052333.1, on the reverse strand, counting down.
CCTTGATTTTTTTGCTTGAAAATTCAACATTTTTTCTTTATTAATTGAAAAATCTTTCTTGGTTCAAAATTTAACTTTTTTATAGAAAATTGAGATATATTTTGGTGGAAATATCAACTATTCATCTCTTTGGTTGAAAATTTAACTATTTTGTTGGAAATTCTTTTTTTTTTATTGAAATTTAATTGTTTGAACTAAAAATTTAATTATTTAGTTTTTTGTTCAAAATTGAGCTATTTGAGTTGAAAACTCAACTATTTGGTTTAAAAATTATTTATTTTGTTGAAAATTGGAATTTTTAGTAGAAAATTCATCTCTAGTAGGATATCAGTTTTTTTTGTTTAAAATTATTTTTTTAACTTAAAATTTATCTTTTTCATGTGAAACATCATGTATTTAGTGGAAAATTCAATACCCCCTTTCCCAATCGTGTTACGCAATTTGTGGATGACCCCTTTTAAAATTCGGTATGACTACTGTCACTAAAAGACTTTAAAATAAATTTAGAAACAAACCTTTTTTCACATTATTGATCTGGAAGAAAAATTTATTATGGTCAGGGAAAATAGGTCAGGGAATTTTGAAATTAGGATTTTGTAGCAACCCTGAAAAGGTATGGTTTTTCAATGAAAAGACTAGAGAAGAAATAATCAAGATTTCTAATAAATTGATTTAGAGTTCTAAAATGTTTAACCTTTTAGGTTTTAAGAATTTTGAAATTCTACTGAAATAATCATTCATGATGATTCAGTAACTAAGGAGGAGTAATTGCGTTGCGTGGATTTTCAGACGTTTCACTATCACTACTACTGAGTTGAGAATATTTTGTCGAAGGTAAATTAGTTGCGAAATTCATCGGAATACAGGTGTGACTTGTGATATTTCCGGAGGTATCTTTGAATAAACAAAGTCTACAAAAACTTCCAATTCCATGGATAGGTAAATTAACCAAGCCGCTCGACATTGCGTAATTTCTGAAATCAGAAAACGGATATTTTTATTTTTTAAATAACAAAATGTGATTAATTATCGTATTATAGTAATAACCAAATTAATTATCTATAATATACTTATTTTTAATTGTTTATTGTCTCATAAAGTTATATATGATTATTTGAAATTATTTAAATTTTAATTATATAATAATATTTTTAAAAATTCGAAGTCGATTCACCAAACAAATAATTTCTTAATAGACAATAATCTGCTTTTAGAGGCTTAATAATAATATTAATTAATCAGTCCTTACAATTCTAGAACCATAATCTCCTAAATGAAGGATCGCGTGACTTCTTCTGTATTTAATCTGAAGGGCCAATTGTTCCCACAAATGAAAAATATCTTCTTTTATATTAGGTCCGTATAAACCGGAATTTGTTAAAATAATGATAATTTTAAGTTTGTTCAGGTAATTTTCTAACAGAATTATAATTCTTAGTCGAACCTTTTATTAAAACAGAAGTATAATGAAGTATATTTCTGGCTTGGAACAGTAATTTTTCGTGGAAAATGATCATTTTTAGTTGAAACAGGAAATTTGCCGAAAAACTTATATGTAATTCTTAATTAGATCAGATAATTAAAAAATATATACATATGTAATTCAGATCTAGAACAAGGAATTTTCCAAAAGAATTATAATTCTCGCTTGGATGAAGAAATTTTGGAGAAAAATTATAATTCTGACTTGGAACATTAAAATTTCCAAAAGAATTTCAATTTTCATTTGGAACGGGAAATTTTTTTAAACGAATAATAATCCTGATTTGAACATTGAAATTTCCAAAATAATTACAATTTTCACTTGGAAGGGGGAATTTTCGAAAAGAAGTATGATTCTGATTTGGATCAGTGAATTTTCAAAAAAAAAAAATTTTACCTGAAACAAGGAATTTTCCAAAAGAATTATAATTCTCGCTTGGAAGAAGAAATTTTGGAGAAGAATTATAATTCTGACTTGGAACATTAAAATTTCCAAAAGAATTTCAATTTTCATTTGGAACGGGAAATTTTTTTAAAAGAATATTAATCCTGATTTGGAACATTGAAATTTCCAAAATAATTACAATTTTCACTTGGAAGGGGGAATTTTCGAAAAGAAGTATGATTCTGATTTGGATCAGTGAATTTAAAAAAAAAAAATTTTACCTGAAACAAGGAATTTTCCAAAAGAATTATAATTTTATTCTCGCTTGGAAGAGGACATTTTCGAGAAGAATTATAATTCTGACTTGGAACATTAAAATTTCCAAAAGAATTTCAATTTTCATTTGGAACGGGAAATTTTTTTTAAAGAATAATAATTCTGATTTGGAACATTGAAATTTGCAAAAGAATTACAATTTTCACTTGGAAGGGGGAATTTTCGAAAAAAAGTATGATTCTGATTTGGAACAGTGAATTTAAAAAAAATATATATATATATATATATATAATTCATAACTGAGACAATGAATTTTCCAAAAGAATTATAATTCTCGCTTGGATGAAGAAATTTTCGAGAAGAATTATAATTCTGACTTGGAACATTAAAATTTCCAAAAGAATTTCAATTTTCATTTGGTACGGGAAATTTGTTTAAAAGAATAATAATCCTGATTTGGAACATTGAAATTTCCAGAAGAATTACAATTTTCACTTGGAAGGGGGAATTTTCGAAAAAAAGTATGATTCTG
>CAKNYM010052333.1:389800-401020 GCA_932195095.1 Andricus curvator | reverse complement strand
GAGGCGCTAGCTTAATGGACCTGATCATATTGACGTTCTTGTTTTCTTAAAGTGTTTTCGTGCTCAACTTATAATATCAAAAGAAACGTTTTTCCTCAGATCTTTTTCTATCACATTTTATCCCTCAAAGTTTTCTGTAACGTTTTTCCTCGGATATTTTCGAGTAACATTTTTACCTCGCGATTCTGTAACACCTTTTTTCCTCTGGACTTTTTCGGTTATTATTTTTCCTCGGAACTTTTTCTTTACTGTTTTTCCTCAAAACTTTCTGAGTCACATTTTTCCTCTGACGGCTTCAAATATAAGAATGAAATTGCAAGCATCATCTCTTTGTAATAAAATATCAAAACACTTTTAATATTCATTTTAGTACAATCGAATGAAAAATCTCGGTCACTGAATCAAATTTCTGTTCATTTCCCGGCTTTTCCCGCTGAACAAAATTCCCGTCCTTTTCCCGGCCTTTTGCCGGTCTTCCTGATTTCCGGGTCAGATGGACACCTATTTTAAGGAAGAAAAATAGTTAAAAAAGGGCATACCGGTATTGTTGATCGATGTGTGCCTTTTCTATCCTTTTGTCTTTGGCCCTTCGGTTCTGAAACCAGATTTTAATTTGGGTTTCAGTAAGTCTCAAAGATGCTGCGAGTTCAAACCGACGACCCCGCGAGATATATTCTCCTCGTCGATATTCAACCTCGAGATGTAACGTTTGTTCTCCACTGAATGTCGTTCTTTGTCTTCTGGGTCTTCCCTCTTTCCTCCTTCTTCTTGCGACTGTAAATATACCAAATTTGGCTGAAAAATTAATCATTCACACACAAAAACAATATAACCAAAATGCTCTCAAAACAGGGAAATAATGGTGATTTTTCACGAAAATAGGGGAACAAAAACAAATTTTCAACTAAATGGTCGAATTTTAAAATTGAAAAGACTTAACTTCAACTATAAACAGTTGCATTTTTAACCAAATAGTCGAATCTTCAAGCCAAAAAGACGATTTTTTTAGAAGACAGTTGTATTTTCAACCAAGAACTTTTCTACCAAAAAACGTGAATTTTTAATCCAAAAAGACAAATTTTCAAAAAAGCAGTTGAATTTTCGAACAAAAAAGATGAAATTTTAACAGAATAGTTGAATTTTCAAGAAAATAATTAAATTTCCAACAAAATAGTTGAATTTGTAACCACATAGTTGAATTATCGACCTACAAAGATGAATTTTCAACCAAGTAGTTAAATTTAAAAAAATTAATTATCAACTGAACAGTGTTGAATTTACAAGCAAATAGTTGATCTTACAGGCAAAAGGACGATCTTTAAATCAAAAACTGTTGCATTTTCAACGAGTTTTCTACCCAAAAAGACGAACGTTCTACACATATTTTAACACAGTAATTAAATTTTAAATGGAATAGTTAAATTTGAACCAAAATTATGAATTTTCAAAAAAAAGAAGGTTAATTTTAAACACAAAAGATCAACTTTTACACAAGAAGTTGAATTTTCAATTTGTAAAAGGATCCAATAAAAAGAAAATAATTACGCATTGAACGTAAGAGATGAATTTTCAACGAAAAAAAATAGTTGATATTTCAACCAAAAAATATATTCATTTTAAATAAAGAACAGATTTCAAAAAAAGAAAAATTTTCAACAAAAGAGTTGAATTTTCGACCAAGAAAAACTTTCTCAGTCAAGAGAGAAAAAAAATTTCAACAAACGTGCTGAAATTTCAAGACTGAAAGGAAAATTTTCTACAAAATAGTTAAATTTTCAACCGGTTGCATTTTTAACAAAACAGTTAAATTTTTAACAGAAAAAGGCGAATGTTCTACAAAACAATTAAATTTTCAAGGAACTAGTTGCATTGTTAAAATAATAATTAAATTTTGAACAAAAAAGTTAATTTTCCAACAAAAATGGTGAATCTTCAACAACAAAAAAAGCGGAATTTTTAAGACAGAAGTATATTTCAATTTAAAACAAAAAACAGTTCTATTTTACAAAAAGGCGAATTTTCTACAAAAAAGATGAATTCTCAACCAAAGTTGTGGAATTTTCAACTGAAATGATGAATCTTCATCTGGAATAGTTAAATTTCCAGTTAAAAAAAATTTAACCAAAAAAATCGGAATATTCAAATAGTTGAGTTTTTTACGAAAATGATAGAATTTTCAACAAAACAGTTGAATTTTTAACCCGAAAATATGAATTTAGAAACCAAATATTTTTCAACAAAATAATTTAATTTCACACTAAAAATGATCAATTTTCAACCAAAAATAGAATAGTTTAGTTTTCAGTTGAAAAAATTGATAAAATTAATTTTTAACAAAAATAGTTTAACTTTTAACCAAGTAGTTGAATTTCCAATCAAGAAGATTAATTTTCTACGAAAAATTACGAATTTACAACAAAATACATACATTTTTAACCAAATTGCTGAATTTTCAACTAAAAAAGATCAATTTTCAACGAATAATCGAGTAGTTAAATTTTCAGTTTGAAAAATTAATTTTCAACTAAAAAACGAATCTTCAATAAAATAGTTAAATTTTCAATCAAAGAGATGGATCTTCAACTAATCAAATGAATTTTTAACAAATCAGTTTAACTTTCAACCATGCAGTTAAATTTTCAACCAAGAAGATTAAATTTCTATCAAAAAGACGAATTTACAACAAAATACATTTTTCAACCAAATTCTTGAATTTTTAATTAAATACAATAAATTTTCAACCAAAACTGGTAGAGTTAAATTTTTACTTAAAACAATTAATTTTCAACAAAAAAAAGGGAAAGAATTTTTAACAAAATAGTTCAATCTTTAACCAAATAGTAGATTTTTGAACCAAAAAGATGAATTCTGAACCAAAAATATGATAGTATACTTTTCAATTAAAAGTAATTAACTTTCAAGGAAAAATAGTTGGATTTTTCATTGGGTTCTTCTATTAATTCAGTTTGCGTTTCAGCAAAATAATGAGAAAAAGGAGGAAGTTTCTTGAAAACAGGGGAAAAAGGGGGATTCTTTAAAAAAGTGGAAAAGAGGGGAAAGAGTGTGAAGTCTTCATTTAGATGCTTTACTTGTAAAATAAAATCACTAATTTCCATTTTTTCAAGCATTTTAACAAATTTTTATTTATCATCATTTTTTCCATGTGTGATGTAACATTCTGCGCTACCCTTGAATTATTTATTTAGTTAGTTATTCTTGCCAAAATTAAAAAAATAGAAATTCTGATTAGCATTATAAATTAATGAATGTTTTCGTTACTCTGGTACCTTACGAAATTTTCGGTATTTTTCACACGAATGAAAATTAACACCTGGACATAAAAGAGCTATAGAAAGTCACACCCCATAATATTGGGGTCTCTATTGGGTTATAATTCACTTCTGAACCGAGCAAAAGTTCCAATTATTTCTTCTAATTAAAAATAGATCATTGTGAGAAACGAAATTTTTTAGTGAGGAAAATTATTAATTATTAACACTATATTATGTTAATTCTGTGTGTCCATTGATATCTTTATTTAAGATTTTGGATTGAATGCAATAATATATAGATATTATAATTATAAAAGGGGGAAATTGATTCCTAAACTCTATAAGGTTCAAAAGAGGGAAAGTGTCCTGTTACACCAGGACAGATTGTGCGAAGCCTCAAGCATCCTGTTTCCGGCATATCATTTAACCGGCACCCTCTCCTAATTATCATGTTGCACGCGTTTACGTCGACATTTATAGAATCACGAAAAGTACTCAGATTTATGGCTTATTGGAGAATAATGAACAATTAAGAACCTGATTATAGATTCCGTTATATAGAAATCTACACTACCGGTCAAAATTGTGAGTTCACTGACGAAAATCGAATTAAAAACAGGCTTGTCTTAGAAACTAACTGCCAAAAATTCAGTTACAAAATTTAAAAAAAATTCTTTAGAAAGCTTATTAAAATTCGCGTCCATTTAGCCTTACTTGAAGTATTTTCGATAAATGGAGGCCGAGATAGCATGTGAGAAATATAGATCTATTTTTCATTTTGGCCGATTTTTGATTCTCAGCTTCCACTCTGTGCATGCTTCAAGAAAGTGAATGGAAAAAATTGAAACTTATATTAAAGTCTGAAATCTCTTCTGTAAAATGAACCCATGAACGTTATTAAATTGTTTTAAAAAAAAATTGTTTACTGGTTCTTAAATTATCATAAAAAATGTGGAAGCGTGACTAAGCCGAAAAGCGGTCGGTCTCTTCAATAGAATTCAATTTTTAATTCACTTGGATTCTTCTAAATTCTCTACAATTCTACTTGGAGACGATTGTTTTAACTATTTGGGTTCTTTTAAACTTTCTTGAATTATTTTTGGATTTTTTTAAATTTCCTTGAGTTTTTTTATTCGCTTCAATTCCACTTTAAAACACTTGATTATTTCAACTCTTTGGATTCTTTTGAAATTCTGTGAATTATTTAAAATTTACATGAATTTTTATAAATTCGCTTCAATTCCACTTTGAGACATTTGATTCCTTTGAATGTACTTGCAATGTTTTTGATTTCCTTGAATTCTTCTAAATTCGCTTCAACTCCACTTGGAAACAATTGATTTTCTTAATTCTTCGGATTCTTTTGAATTATTTTGAATGTCCTCGAATTATTTTAAATTTCCTTGAATTCTTCTAAATTCGCTTTAATTCCACTTGGAAACAATGGGTTTTCTTAATTCTTTGGATTCTCTTGAATTTACTTGAATTATTTTGAATTTCCTTGAATTCAGCTATATTCGTTTCAATTACACTTAAAAATAATTGATTTTTTGAACTGTTTGGATTCCTTTTGGAATTTTTGGATTTTGAATTTTCTTGAATAATTTCTTTGAATTCTTCAAAATTCGCTTCAATTCCACATCAAATAAATTAATTTTTCAACTCTTTGGATTCGTTTGAATTGACTTGAATTATTTTGAATTTCCTTAAATTATTTTAAATTTCCTTGAATTCTTTTGAATTTCTTTGAATTTGTTTGGATTTATTTGAATTCTTTTGAATTTATTTGAATTTGAATTTATTTTGGATTTCCTCGAAATATTTTGAATTTCCTTGGATTCTTTTAAATTTCCTTGAATTCCTTTGAATTTCTCAAATTCTCCTAAATTCGCTTTCAGTTCCACTTGGAGGCAACCGATTTTTTTAACTCTTTGGATTCTTTTGAATTTATTTCAATTCTTCTAAATTCGCTTAAATTTCACTTCAAATAATGATTTTTCTTGAACACTTTTAAATTCGCTTCAATTCCACTTCAAATAAATTGATTTTTTAACTCTTGGCATTTTTTAAGTTCACTTGAATAATTTTGAATTTCCTTGAATGATTTTGAATTTACTTAAATTCTTTTGAGTTTCCTTGAATTGTGTTGAATTTCCTTAAATTCTTTTGAATTTCCTGGAATACTTTTGAATTTTCTTGAATTCTTTTGAAATTCCTTAAATTCTTTTGAATTTTCTTGAATTCTTCTAAATTCGCTTCAATTTAACTTGGAGACAATTAATTTTTTTACCTCTTTGGATACTTGTGAATTTCCTTTAACTATTTTGAATTTCCTTGAATGATTTGGAATTTCCTTGAATTTTTCTAAATTGGCTTCGATTCCACTTGGAGACAATTAATTTTTTTTAATTCGTCGGATTCTTTTAAATTTCATTGAATTCTTCTAAACTAACTTCAATTGCACTTGAAAATAATTGATTTTTTCAACTCTTCGAATTCTTTTGAATTTTCTTGAATGATTTTGAATTTACTTCAATTCTTTTGAATTTTCTTAAATTCATCTAAATTTGTTTTAATTCCACTTAGAGACAATTGATTACCTTAATTCTTCGGATTCTTATGAATTTCTTTGAATTCTTTTGAACTCACTTTAATTCCACTTGAAAACAATTGATTTTTTTCACTCTTTGAATTCTTTTGAATTTACTTGAATTATTTTGAATTTTCTTGAATTATTTTGAATTTACTTCAATTCTTTTGAATTTTCTTAAATTCATCTTTATTATTTTTTTAATTCCACTTAGAGACAATTGATTTTTCAGGTCCTTTGGAATTTACTTACATTTTTTGGAATTTCCGTCAATGATTTTCAATTTTTTTGAATAATTTTAAATTTCTTTCAATTATTTAAAATTTCTTTGAATTCTTCTAAATTCGCTTCAATTTCACTTTAAAACAATTCATTTTTTGAACTCTTTGGATTCTTTCGAATTGCCTTGAATTATTTTGAATTTTCTTGTATTCTTCTGAATTCGCTTTATTTCCACTTTCAGATATTTGATTCTTTTGAATTTACTTGAATTATTTTTGATTTCCTTGAATTGATTTTTTTAACTTCTTTAATTCTTTTGAATTTCCTTGAACAATTTTGAATTTGCTTGAATTCTTTTGAATTTCCTTGAATTCTTCTAAATTCGCTTTAATTCTACTTCAAATGAATTGATTTTTTAACTCTTTGGATTCTTTTGAATTTACTTGAATTATTTTGAATTTCTTAAAATCTATTTGCATTTTCTTGAATTCTTCTAAAAATTTAATTCCACTTGGAGTGAATCGACTTTTTTGATTCACTGAATTTACTTGGATTATTTTGAGTTTCCTTGAATTATTTTGAATTTTCTCAAATTCGTCTGAATTCGTTTCAATTTCACTTGTATTCAGTTGAATTGACTTGAATACTTTTTAATTCTTCGAGTCCCTAAACTTAGGTGTTACCTGAAAAATTGCTATTTGCTATACTGATAATCCCCTCGGAAATGATAAAATTTGATACAGCACTCAAATTAAAATTAAAAACGATTTAAAAAAAGGGTATGCGATATTTTCAAATGGACATGAACACTGTTCGTCTCAGCATCGATGTCGTTGCCAGGACAGCCGGCTTGGCGAAGAGGAGGATCGAGTTGACGTAGGATGGTGAAATACGGGGGTGTGTACTTCACATTGAGACGCGGCCAACTGCGTTCCATAATCTCATCACAATATCGCTGCGAGGTGGCGAGGCGAGGATAAGTCCTTGTCAGTGTGTACAATATCCATGTCGATTGTTGTAATAACGAATATAGTTATGGCGGATATACTCTATCTCAGTTGCATCCAGCCGCGCGGGTTATCAGAATTAAGCTGCGTGAACAATACCTATAAATTTTCACGAACACCATAGTCTACACAGAGAACTGTTCACATAATCGCGTCTTATTTGCAATATAGCTATATTTGTCTCCCCTCCCCTCTTGCACCATTCAAGCATTGTTTCAAAATTAGTACATTTCTATTACTATCATTATTCTCATCTCTTGACCAAATCAAAAACAATTTTGCGTTGATTTGTGCTTATAGAACCATATAGAACCATATAGAAGTTATAATTATATATAAGAATCTATACGGAATTACTACCAGTCGCTGAGGTGTTTTCTATAAGCTTCTGTTGGCATCTTTACTTCATTTTTGGAAATGCCTCACTGATCATCGTATAGACTTCCGGGTCTATATGGCTCTATATGGAATTACCAACAGTCACTGAGGTGGTTTCCATATGAAGTTTGTATCTTTATTTTGTGTTGGTAAATGCCTCATTGATTCTTATAGACTCCCGGGTCTATATGGCTCTATATGGAATTACCAACAATCACTGAGGTGGTTTCTATATACGTTTCTGTTGGTATCTCTATTTCGTTTTGGGGAATACCGAATTGATTCTCATAGACATCCGGGACTATATGGCTGTATATGGAATTACGAAAAGTCACTCAGGTGATTTCTACATGCTTCTGTCTGTATCTTCATTTTGTGTTGGTAAATGCCCAATTGATTCTTATAATAGTCTATAGGGTCTATATGGCTCTACACGGAGTTACCAAAAGTCACTGAGGTGGTTTCTATATATGTTTCTGTTGGTATATTTATTTCGTTTTGGGGAATGCCTTATTGATTTTCATAGACTTTCGGGTCTATATGGCTTTATATTAAATTACGAACAGTAGGGACTTTGCGCGATGTTCAGAAAATCCATATATAAAAACCACTTCAAATTATTTTTGCTTATAGAACCATATAGAACTATACAGAAGATATAAAAATATATAAGAATCTATATAGAATTACCACCAATCGCTGAGGTGTTTTCTGTAAGCTTCAGTTGGCATCTTTACTTCATTTTTGGAAATGCATCACTGATCCTCGTAGACTTCTGGGTATATATGGATCTATATGGAATCACCAACAGCGACTGAGGTGATTTCTATATGCTTCTGTATGTATCTTTATTTTGTGTTGGTAAATGCCTCATTGATTCTTATAGACTTCCGGGTCTATATGGCTTTATATGGAATTAAGAACAGTAGGGACTTTGCGCGATGTTAAAAAAGTCCATATAGAAACCACTTCAAATTATTTTTGTAATTCCAAATAGAATACGTCTTAGGAGGCTCCATACAGATCCATATAGAAGTAGGTACTAAGCGTGTCGTCAGAAAAGTTCCATTGATAAATCAATATAGAAACCACTTGAAATCCTGTTTGTAATTGCGTATAGATTGCTCGTTGGGAGCATACACTGTTAAAAAAATCTGATCGAAATTTAATATACATGTGAGTAAAGTCATTTGCACATACCGTACATTAATTTTAATATACCATCATGTTGCAAAATTAATATACACGTATATTAAAGTCGGTAAAACAGAATGCGTGAAAACAACAAGTCCTTTGATACCTTCAGATCTTGTCAAATTTTAAAAACTAAAGCAATAACCTTACATTCGTCGACTAAATTCTTACTTACAATTAAAGTGCAACGTACGGGTGGAATTATTCCTAAAATTCGCTGCGAACGTTAGAATTTTAACGTGAGTACAGGTGCTTGGAGGTTAGGTTTCTTAATTATTTGTTTAATTGAACTTCTCTCTGAAAAAACCAGTGTAGTTTACATTCATCTAGGAGAAAATATTCTTTTTGATCATTTATAATTGAAAATTGCTGCCAGAATTGTTTTTAATTTTTGTAAAGTGCAAATATCGGACTTTTCTGATAAATGATCAATATGCGGTATATGAAATTTAATAACATAGTCTCTTAATGGCGATTCCGTATACCTAGGTTTTAGATTTAATATACAAATGTATATTAAATGTATATTAAAATTGCAAACATTTTTAACAGTGTACATATAAATCCATATAGAGGAAGGAACTTTGCGTGACGTTGAAAAAATCCTAGTTGGAAAACCATATAGAAACTACTTCAAGTTTTTTTTGTAATTCAATATAGATTACTCTTTGGGAGCATAAATATAAATTCATATAGAGGTAGGTACTTAGAACGCCGTCAGAAAAGATCCATTTATAAATCCATATAGAAACCACTTCAAATACTGTTTGTAATTCCATATAGATCACCCGTTGGGAGCATACATATAAATTCATAGGTAGGGACTTTGCGCCATGTTAAAAAAATCCTCTTTGGAAAACCATATAGATCCCACTTCAAATTCTGTTTGTAATTCCACATAGATTACCCGTCGGGAGCTTACATATAAATTCATATAGAGGTAGGGACTTCGCGCGATGTTAAAAAAATCCTATTTGATAACCATATAGAAACCACTTCAAATTCTGTTTGTAATTCCATATAGATTACTCGTTCGGAGCATAAATATAAATTCATATAGAGGTAGGTACTTAGCGCGCCGTCAGAAAAGATCCATTTATAAATCCATATAGAAACTCCTTCAAATCCTGTTTATAATTCCATATAGATTACCCGTTGGGAGCATACATATATAAATTCATATGAAGGTAGGGACTTTGCGCGATGTTAAAAAAATCTTATTGGGAAAACCATATGGAAACCACTTTAAATTCTGTTTGTAATTCCATATAGATTACACGTTAGGATCATACATATAAATTCATATAGAGGTAGGTACTTCCCGTGTGGAAAAATTTCGTGGCGCTGTACTGTTTCTGTCCAGTCCGCCTTGAGTCGACATTGGCGCGCCACAGGCTGACTGTCCAGTGGCTAGACTGGGATGTAACGCTCGGATCGACTAGTTTCTAGTCAGATCGGCTATTTTGATAAAAAATAATTATTAATTAAATAATATAATTATTTTTTATGCCATAAAAGTCCAATATATAGATTTTGCAGTTAATTAAAAATATAAAAAAAGTTTTTGTACACAAAAAAATGAAGAAATGAGTTTCCGCAAATCTCTTGTACATACGCCGGGTGTCGAACTTCTGATGTAACTTCCTATTCTATTGTTGTAACTTTGTCCCGTCGCCTTAACACCTCGGCCATCTAAAAGTTAAATTTTTTTTCTTTTTTGTCGGACATGAATTTCAATTCATTACATCCTAATATTTATTTCAATAAAACATAAACAATTTTTAAACATTAAAAGTGCTTGATTTGTGAATAAATCATTGAAAAAAATAAATTTTGTATGATGTTACTTGCGATTAGGCTACGAAATAATGATTGTTTATTATTTCAAATAATTAATACGTTAGGCTTAATTATCATTTACGGAATCAATAATATTTGATTTTCTGGAATATCATAAATATTATACATAGCATTATACATATTATAATTATTATAAATTCAATATAAATTCATTATAACTTCACTATATAATTGAATTGAAACAAAATGTTTTTAAACATTCTTCAAAAAATCGTTCTTGAAACTGCAGTTCTTGTATTAAGATTTCTATCACCTTCAACAATTATTGTTCACTAACTTAAATATGTGATAGTCTACAATTAATTATTGCTTGAGCATTTGTACAATTGTATATTTTAATTTCCTAAATCTTTTATTCCAAAATGATTATTTTCTAAATTCACCTCTGTCATTTTAGTTTAAGTCCAAACCGTGATTCTATCTAGAAACTAGCTAAAATCTGGATAATCTTTATATATTCAAATTCGTAACGAACTCCTAGATAGCGCCAAGAATGGGACTAGACAGCAGAAAGGTTTCAATCAAACACGTAGTAAAACTAGAAAGCGCCAGATTAGTGCCAGGCTAGTATTGCGTGAATAGACAGACTTGAGAAAAACTGTACTGGCTTTAGCATGATTCAAGACTGCCACGAAATTTTTCCACACGGGTTAGCGCGCCATCAGAAAAATCTATTTATAAGTCCATATAGAAACCA
>CAKNYM010052333.1:378870-389790 GCA_932195095.1 Andricus curvator | reverse complement strand
AATTCCATATAGAGTAGATCTTGGGAGCATACATATAAATTCATATACAGGTAGGGACTTTGCGCGATGTTAAAAAATCCTGTTTGGAAAACGATATAGAAACCACTTCAAGTTATTTTTGTAGTTCCATTGTAGAATACGTCTTAGGAGGTTCCATACATAGATCCATATAAAGGTAGGTACTTAGCGCGTCGTCAGAAAAGTTCCATTTATAAAACCATATAGAAACCACTTACAATTCTGTTTATAATTCCATATAGATTACCCGTTGGGACGTTGAAAAATCCTTTTTGTGAAAACCATATAGAAAGCACTGGAAATTCTGTTTGTAATTTCATATAGAGTGGATCTTGGGAGCATACACATAGATACACGTATAGATGTTTAGGGACTTAGTGTGTCGGCAGAAAAATCCTGTATGGAAATCCACATAAATACTTACAGCAAAAGGGACGCTTTTGAAAATCCATTTCGAAACCATCTTAAATCCTTATTGGAAATCCATCTAGAATACATCACTCGGAAATCCGTATAGATACTTATGGATTTTCTACGTGGCAAATTTTTCCTAAGTGGCACTACCAATAGAAAACATCAGGAACAAGTAGACACTTATAGAAATTCTATATGAATCTATAAGACATTTAATGTAGGGCTACGCTGAGAAAAATGTATGTTCAAATGTAGATAATAATACTAAGATATCTTTTTGAGATATTAAGCGTAAAAATATTGTTATGTCAAACTAAAACTTTCGAGATGTTAGACTGAAAGATCCAAGATATTAAAATCGTTGTCCGAGTGCAGGAAGACGCCATACCTCTATCAGCCACTTGATGAAGCTTATAGTCAATTTCGTGGTAAATGCTGTCGACATCTGTTGGTCACTTCATGCAGCTTATAGTCCATAATATTTGGATGGTGAAATTCAATGTTTCGTGTTGTATCTCGTATGTAAACTTGCGGTAAGATTACGATTATTAATATTTTGGTCACAGGACAGTATTAATGCCCTATATAGGAACCCATATGGGAACCCACATGGATTCCCATATATAGGTTCCTAAATAGGTTCCTGTCCCAATTTGCCCATGCGATTTTATATAGAAATCCATGTCGAATCCTATATGAGTTCTCATGCGGGAATCCCCATATGGGTAACAGTACTGTACTTAAAATTTACCAATAAAGATTCCTAATAATAATAAATGTAATGAGGAATATTTTTTACTCAGTATATCAACAATATGTCAATTGTTTTCACTATAAATGAGATTTCAAAAGATTTGAAAGATTTCCAGTGTTTTGAAAGGATTTCATGAGATTACAAGGAAAAAGAAAAGGAAAGACCTAGTACAATTTCAGAGAGTCTAATTTTTTCAAGGAATTTTACAAAATTCTCACGGAATTCAAAAAATGTGCAAAGATTTCAAATGATTTTAATGGATTTAAAAAGATTTAAAGAGGTTTCGATGATTTCATGGGACGTCAAAGAATTTTAAGAGATTTCAAAAGATTTAAATTTTTATCCACGGATTTTATAGGATTTATTCCGAATATGATAAACGATTTTAAGGGATTTTTACCAATTTTAATGATTTTTAAAATATGTTAAGGGATTCAAAGAGATTCAGAAAGATTTCCACGGGTTTTAAAGGATTTTAATGCATTTTTTGAGATTATGAAGATTTCATGTGATTTCAAGGATTTCAAAAGATTTCCAGTTATTTAAAATGACTTCAAAGGGATTGTAAGGTATTTCAAAGGACTTCAAAGTATGTCAAAGAATTACAAAATGTTTACAGAATTTAATGTGATTTCCAAAGCTTTTTATGGACTTCAGGAGATTTCAAGGAATTTCAACAGATTTCAGGGCATTACAAAAGTTTTAGGGTATGACTAACGATTCAAAATGAATACGAGATGTTTGGCAGATTTCGATTGATTTTAAAAGGTTTCAAGATTTTGAAGAAATTACCTAGTACAATTTCAGAGAAAATCTGAATTTTTCAAGGAATTTCACAAAATTCTAAAGGAATTCAAAAAATTTGCAATGATTTCGAAGGATTCTAAGGGATTTTAACGGATTTAAAAAGATTTAAAGAGATTTCGATGATTTTATGGGACGTCAAAGAATTTTAAGAGATTTCAAAGGATTTCCAAATATTATAAAGGATTTTAAGCTATTTCGATTAAGTGGAATGGATTTTACAAGAACTTAAATGATTTAAAGAAATTCAGAAAGATTTTTTGGGATTATGAAGATTTTAAGTGATTTCAAGGATTTCAACAGATTTCACGGAATCTCAACGAATTTTAAGGGATTTACATAATTTTTAAAGGATGTCGAGGGATTTATTTTTTAAAGAGGTTTCACGAGATTATGTACAATATGTCAATATCTATGGAACTCAAACAATTTCAAGGAGTTTTCACGTGATTTGAAAAATGTTAAAGGATTTACAAAGTTTTCAAAAGATTTAACGGAATTTTAATGGATTTCCGAATATTATAAGGGATTTCAAGGGAATTCGAGAGATTTCGAGATTCCCACGGACTTTAAAGATTTCAAGGGATCTCGTAATATTTCGAAATATTGTACGCAAGGATTTATATTGATTTTTATAGATTTTAAGGGATTTCGAGTAATTTCAGTGGCTTTTAAATAATTATAACGGATTTCAAGAGATTTGGAAAGATTCCAGCGAATGTTAAAGATTTCAATGACTTTTAAGGGATTTTTAAGATTGCAAGGGATCTCGTAATATTTAGAAACATTTCACAAAATTTCAGAAGTTTCTGCCGATTTTAAGAAATTTTAAGAGATTTTGACTTTTATAAGATTTTAAGGATTTGAAGAGATTCAAGAAGACACCCACGGATTTTAAAGGATCATGAAGGATTCTTATGGGATTTTGAAGATTTCAAGGGATTTCAAAAGATTCAAAAGTATATACACAAATTTTAGAGGATCTCGCAAGATTTCAAAGGATTTCCAAATATTATAAAGGATTTTAAGCTATTTCGATTAAGTGGAATGGATTTTAAAAGAAGTTAAAGGATTTAAAGAAATTCAGAAAGATTTTCACGGATTTTAAGTGCGATTTTTTGGGATTATATGAAGATTTTAAGTGATTTCAAGGATTTCAAAAGATTTCACGGAATCTCAACGAATTTTAAGGGATTTACATAGTTTTTAAAGGATATCGAGGGATTTATTTTTTAAAGGGTTTTCACGAGATTATGTACAATATCCATGGAATTCAAAGAATTTCAAGGAGTTTTCACATGATTTGAAAAATTTTAAGGGATTTACACAATTTTCAAAAGATTTAACGGAATTTTAATGGAATTCCGAATATTATAAAGGATTTTAAGGGAATTCGAGAGATTTCGAGATTCCCACGGATTTTAATGATTTCAAGGGATCTCGTAATATTTAGAAACATTTCACAAAATTTCAGAAGTTTCTGCCGATTTTTAGAGATTTTGAGTAATTGCAGTGACTTTTATCAGATTTTAAGGACTTGAAGAGATTCAAGAAGAACCCCACGGATTTTAAAGGATCATGAAGGATTTTTATGGGATTTTGAAGATTTCAAGGGATTTCAAGGATTTCAAAATATTTCACGGAATTTCAAAGGATTTCCAAATATTATAAAGGATTTTAAGAGATTTCGAGTAGTTTTTATGGCTTTTTAAAGATTTTAAGGGATTCAAAGAGATTCAGAAAAAGTCCCACGTATTTGATAGATTTCAATGACTTTTAAGGGATTTAAAAGATTTCAAGAGATCTCGTAATATTTAGAAATATTTCACAGAATTTCAGGAGTTTCTACCGATTTTTAGAGATTTTAAGGGATTTTCAGTAATTTTAGTGGCTTTTAACCGATTTTATGGTGATTCAAGAGATTCAGAAAGATAGCCACGGTTGTTAAAGGATATCCAGGGGTTTTAACTGATTTTGAGAAATTTAAAGTGATTTATAGAGATTCGGAAAAAGATTCCCACGGATTTGAAACATTTCTATTACTTTTAAAGGGATTTTAATGATTGCAAGGTATGGGACTTTGATGATTTCAAGCGAGTTTAAGGATTTCAAAAGATTTTGCCGAATCTCGATAAATTTTTAATAATTTCCAACGCTTTTAAAAGATTTTAAGAGGTTTTTATGATTCTAAGGATTTTTAAAGATATTTGATGGAATCTCAACGAATTTGAAGGGGGTTCCACAGTTTGTTATGGGTATCATGGGATTTTAACGGATTTAAAAAAACTTAAAGTGATAAAGATAAAGGTTCAGAAATATTCCCACGGAATTAAAGATTTTAATGACTTTTAAAGGGATTTCAAAGAATTCAAAGGATCTCGTAAAAAAAATTTTAGAACACTTCAAGACATTCACAAAGATTCACACGGATTTTTGAGGGTTATAAGAAATTTTCATGGAATTTTGAACATTTCAAGCGATTTGAAGGAATTAAAAAAATTTCACGAATTCTCAAAGAATTTTAAAGGATTTTCACTGTAAAGGATTTCAAGGGATTACCAGGAAGGTCAACTTTTTAAAAGGGATTTCACGAAATTATGTACGATATCCATGGAATTCGAAGAATTTCGAGGAATTTTCACATGATTTAAACAATTTTAAGGGATTTAGAAAATTTTCAAAAGATTGACGGACTTTTATAGGATTTCCGAACATTATTAAAAATTTTAAGGGATTTCGAGTAATTTTAATGGAATTTAAAAGATTTTAATGGGATTTAAAGAAATTCAGAACTCCAACCTTTTTTTCAAGGAATTTTAAGTAAGGACTTGTAAGACTTTCCGGACCTCCCCCCCCCCCAAAAAAAAAGCCTTATGTAATTAATGGTCGCTTCCTAATCATAAATTCACGAAATAATGATAAATAGATAGCCAAATAAATGAATGAATGAAAAAAATTTATTTGGAAAAAATTACATAAGATAGGGGGAGGGTGTTCAAAATTAAAAAAAAAATTTCGTTATTTATGCAAAGCCCCTGTATATCTGAAGTATCTAAAATATCTGGTCTAAAGGATTTATGGTTGTAAATGCAAACGTAAATATTCCACTTTCATACATATATAGCTGTATCTATTCAGAAAAGTATGGATTCTTGTATATAATATTAGGATTTGATAAGCAGTTCATGATATCAAAGTCCGGATTTCCCTATACTGGACACAGATCTTCTAAAGCTTTTTAGTACTTATACGAATTTTCAATATACTAAAGGAAAATTTCCACATTCATTCAAAATGTCAGTGAAAACCCACTGGAAATTTCAGTGACAGCCATTGCAAATTTCAGTGATTTTTAATAAGGTGAACCAATTAAATATACGACTTTCAATGAAATTTTCAAAAGTTGTTTTATCCAACCCTTAAGAATTGGTCACGCCCAGAAACAAAGAACCGATTGGAAAATTTGAATCAGTCTTTAGTCAATCTTTAGTGAATCCTCAATCTTAATTGGTCATTTCCAATAGCGATCAATTCAATACGATTTCAAATTTAAAGTTTCCAGGATCCACAGAAATATAAAATAGAAGGATAAAATTTTTAAAAATAAAAAATGAAAAAAAAATGATAAAATTATTGTAGGTATCATATTGAATTCAATATGAAAAGAATTTAAAAAAAAATAGTTAATTTTTCAACCAAGGAAATGTATTTTCAAATTAAATTATGAATCTTTAACCAGCAACATTAATTTTAAACAAATAAGTTTAACTTTAAACCAAGTATAGTTGAAGTTTCAACCAAAAAGATTAATTCAGAAACAAGAAGATTAATTTTCTACTGAAAAAGACGAATTTTCAACAATCAAAATAAATATTTAACTAAAAAAACAGTTTTTAACCAAAAGTGGAATAGTTAAATTTTCATTCAAAAATATTAATTTTTAGCAACAAAAAAATAAACTAATTTTCAACAAAGTAGTTCATTCTTCAGCCAAAGAGATGAATCTTCAACCACAAAAATAAATTTTTATTAAAGTACTTCAACTTTCAACTAAGCATGAAAACTTTTCAACAGAATACATGATTTTTCAATCAAATAATTGAATTTTCTCTATTGAACTGTTTTCAATTTAAAATAAAAATATTTTTCGTTTGAAATATCAACTATCACATTTTTTGTTGAAAATTCAACTCCTTGGTTGAAATTGGAGAATTTTTTGGAAGAATGAATAACTTTTTTGATTAAGATTCATAATTTTAATTCTTCTCTTTGGTTAAGAATCGAACTATTTTGTTGAAAATTGAAATATCGACTACCACATTTTTTGTTGAAAATTCCACTCCTTGGTTGAAATTGAAGAATTTTTTGGAAGAATGAATAACTTTTTTTATTGAAGATTCATAATTTTAGTTGGAAATTCTTCTCTTTGGTTAAGAATTGAACTATTTTGTTGAAAATTCGTTTTTTTAGTTCAAAAATAATTTTTTAACTAAAAATGTAATTGTGTGGTTGGTTTGCTTGAACATTAACTTGTTTTTGAAACTTCAACTATTTTGTAGAAAAATCGTTTTTTTGTCTTAAAAATTCAACAATTTGTTGGAGAATTCAACTGTTTTGTAGAAAATTCGTTTTGTTTTTATTGCAAATTAATTTTTTAAATGAAAATTGAACTATTCCATTTTTGGTTAAAAATTGAACTTTTTAGTTAAAAAATTCAACTAGTTGGTTGAAAATTTATGTAATTTGTTAAAAATTCGTCTTTTTGATGGAAAATTCAACTGTTTGGTTCAAAATGCAGGTATTTTGTTGAATTTTTTTAGTCAAAAATTCAACTATTAGATTGAAAATTCATTATTTTGTTAAAAGTTCGTCGTTTTTGCTAGAAAATGAATCCTCTTGGTTGAAAATTTAACTAATAAGTAGAACATTTATGCATTATTTTGAAAATTCGTTTTTTCTGACGAAAATCAACTTTTTTGGTCAAAAATGGAACTGTTTGGCTGAAAGTTAATCTGTTTTAGTTGAAGATTCAAATAAAGTATTTGGTTAAAAAATTGTCTTTTTTAATTGAATTCAACTGCTTTTGATATAAAATAAAAATATTTTTCGGTTGAATTATCAATTATCACATTTTTGGTTGAAAATTCATCTTTTTAGGTAGAAAATTTAACTCGTTGATTGAAAATTGAAGAATTATTTTGGAAAAATTGAGAATTTTTTTAGTTGAAGATTCATAATTGTAGCTGAAAATTCATCTCTTTGGTTTAAAATTAATTTTTGTACAGAAAATTTAACTATTCCATTTTTGGTTAAAAATGTATCTTTTTTAGTTACAAATTCAACTAATTGGTTGAAAATTCACGTATTTTGTTCAAAATTTATCCATTTTGCTAGAAAATGAATCCTCTTGGTTCAAGTATTTTGTTCATAATTCGTCGTTTTGGTTTAATTCAACAGTTTTCAATTTAAAATAAAAACATTTTTCCGTTGAAATACCAACGATTACATTTTTTGTTGAAAACTCAACTCCTTGGTTGAAAGTTGAAGAATTTTTTGCAAGAATAAAAAACTTTTTTTTATTGAAGATTCATAATTCTAGCTGAAAATTTTTCTCTTTGGTTAAGAATTCAACTATTTTTTTGAAAATTCGTTTTTCTGGTTAAAAATTATTTTTTTAACTGAAAACATGATTGTGTGTTTGGTTTGCTTGAACATTAACTTTTTTTGAAACTTTAACTGTTTTGTAGAAAATTCGTCTTTTTGGCTTGAAAATTCAACAATTTAGTAGAGAATTAATCTTTTTTGTAGTAAATCCTTTTTTTTAGTTCAAATTAATTTTTTAAATGAAAATCAAACCATTCTATTTTTTGTTAAAAATGGACCTTTTTTAGTTTAAAAATTCAACCAGTTGCTTGAAAATTTATGTAATTTGTCGAAAATTCGTCTTTCTGGTAGAAAATTCAACTATTTCGTTCAAAAGGTAGGTATTGATCTTTTTAGTTTAAAATTCAACTGTTTTGTAGAAAGATCGTCTTTTTGACGTAACCATTTTTGGATTTTGGATTTTTTCTCGTTTTTTTGATTCAAAGAAAATTATTTTTTTTTGTTAAAAATTTAACTCTTTTTTGAAAATGTCTTGTTTTTGGTTTAAAAATTCATCTATTTTGGTAGAATTTTAATATTTTATGGTGAACATTTTGTTTGGTTGAAAATGAATCAGTTTTGGTTGAGGATTCACCTATTTCGCTGAACTGTTTTTGATTTAGAATAAAAATCTTTTCTTTGTTGAAATATCAAGTTTTATATGTTTTAGTTGAAAATTTAATTACTTGGTTGAAAATTCAACTAAGAGTTTGACAATTGAACTACTTTCTTAACTCATCAGAAACAGTAAGATTGTACCAAACCAGCCCCTCCATCCATCGCCAAATCATCTTACGTTATTTTTGGACTACCCCTAAAATAAATTCACGACAAAAATTAGTCGGCAAAAATTAAGTAAGATAGGGAATATCAAAACTTACGGACCCTAATCAAAGGGGGTGGTTCAAAATATCAGGGAAAAACTTGAGGGGAAACCTTCCTACAGTGGATAATGCAACCTACAGTGGATAATAATTGATTAAAAATGCTAATGAATGTAAAGTAATTAATTTAATTCAATTAATAGTTAAGACACTATAAGTCTTAATAAATTAAAATTAAAATTAATGATTTTTCTTTCATTTGTGCTTTTAATTGATGATTATCCACTGTAGCTTGCATTATCCACTGTAGGGAGGTTTCCCCTGCGTAATTGATGAACGGCCCCTATAAAACTAAACGAAAATTACTCACGAAAAGCAGAAAATCCATGAAGATGATGATCAGATTGTCCATGAAGTGGTAGCCCATGAAGATGTTGCTGTATCGAGTGCTGATGAGCCAGGTGGGTAAGATTCATGGAATGGGTTGAACCCCCAGGGAAGAATCCATGGGGCAAAAAAGGTAGGCCCAGAGGTGGTAGACTTGGGCCTTTTTCGGGTCTTCTCTCGTCTTCCTCGGGCCTCTTCGACCAGGTGACTTCCGGTTCACGGATCCGTGTATCCGGTCTCTCATCCGATAGTCTTCGCTCAATCTCTGTCACTTCCTCATCACAGGGGTCGACTCGATCATGCGAATTATCCACCTTAGGTGATTTCCCATCTGGAGACTTGATATCCTTCTTATCCTCCTTACTCGTTTCCAGGTGTCCATAAATTCGCGCAAAAAATTTTCTAGGTGAAGAAGGTCTTCCCGGAGGTACGAGGACTTTCGTCTTTGATGACATTTGGATTTTTGTTTACCAATGTTTAGATCAATATTTCTATTACTTTAGTTGTTCGATTCTTTCTTTAATATATGACTGCATTATTATTTAAAAACCATTCATTACTGCAGCTTAATTTAGTATTGCATTTAAAAAAAAGAAAAAAACGAAACACAACACTCGCGAAAAAAACACAGACTGATTCACTTTTTTTTCAATTGTTTAAAACTTTGGGTAAGGTTGTGAAAAGTTTTTCAAAGACATTTTTATTAACTTTTTGATACCGGTATCGCTTTGCAAAGTTAGTGAATATTTTATTTTTATTTTACAAGTTTTTTATTGAAAAAACAAATTTTTTTGAGAGATGGTTTGCACCCTCGATAGGATTTCGATGAGAGGTGCCACGCGTCTGTATCACCCTGAAACTACCGACCATTCCCTCACCTCGTTGTTAGAGTAAGAAATATCGGGGGTGGGGATTCCAGTTTGCACGTGCACCCCTCTCTTTATTTTTCTGATACGACCACATTCTTATAATCGTTCGACAATTAAGGTGTAATTTTTATATACCTCCACCTTCTGTGGTATCCATTTTTTTATGAATTGTTGTATGCAACAATATTTTTCCAGCATTTTTTCATAATATTATATAAATAATG
The DNA here is from genome assembly GCA_932195095.1 of Andricus curvator. NCBI lineage: Eukaryota > Metazoa > Arthropoda > Insecta > Hymenoptera > Cynipidae > Andricus > Andricus curvator. Next base: position 379,853 of record CAKNYM010052333.1, on the reverse strand, counting down.
TCTGAAATGTTTCTAAAAAACAAGAAATCATCCCTCATAGAACAGGATATTCCGGGATGTTTAATAAAATATAATAGTAAATAATAAATAATAAATAAAAAAATTACTGTTGAAACAAATAGTTGAACTTTCTACCAAAATAGTTAAATTTTTAACAAAATACATGAATTTTCCGCCAAATGGTTGAATTTTCATACCGAAAATATTATTATTCAATAAAAAAGTTATTTTTCAACTGAATAGTCCAATTTTCTACCATTTTCCAACCAAAGCACTGAATTTTTAACAATGTAGTTCAACTTTCAACCAAGTTGTTAAATTTTAAACCAGAAAAGACGAATTTAAAAAAAATAGTTTTTTTCAAGAAACTAGTTGAACTTTCTACCAAAATAGCTGAATTTTTAACAAAATAAATTAGATTTTTTTATCAAAAGTGATACATTTTGAAACGAATAAGAGTAATTTCAAACCAAGAAAGAAAGAAAATGTCCACTAAACTGTTGAGTTTTCAAGCCAAAAAGACTAATTTTCTACAAAACGGTTGCATTTTCAAACGAAAAATATGAATTTTCAACAAAAAAGTTACTTTTAGGCCAAATAATTGAACTTTCTACCAAAATAGTTGAATTTTTAACGAAATATATGAATTTTCAACGAAGTAGTTAAATTTTCACACCGAAAGTATTAATTTCGAACAAAAAAATGAATTTTCAATCAAATAGTTAAATTTTGAAATAAAATAATAAATCTTCAACGAGAAGACTGAATTTGTAACCAAGTAGTTCAACTTTCAACCAAGTAGTTACATTTTCAACCAGAAAAGACGAATTAAAAAAAAAAGCTGAACCCTCTATAGCAATTTGTTTACCAAATAGTTGGACCTTCTACCAAAATAGTTACATTTTTAACAAAATACATGTATTATATTAATTTTCAAAAAAAGTTAATTTTAAACCAAATAGTTTAATTTTCTAAAAAAAAAC
>CAKNYM010052333.1:362462-378860 GCA_932195095.1 Andricus curvator | reverse complement strand
AGAAATAAATTTTCAAACCAAAAACAACACTTTTCAACAAAAGAGTTGAATTTTCGAGCCAAAAGGATGCATTTTTAACAAAAAAGTTACTGTTTAACCAAATAATTCGACTTTATACCAAAATAGTTAAATTTTTAACAAAATACATGTATTATATTAATTTAAAAAAAAAAGTTAATTTGCAACCAAATAATCGAGTTTCTACAATTTTTAAACCAAAACGATAAATTTTCAACAAAATAATTAAATTTCCAACAAAAAAGTTATATTACAACCAAATAGTTGAATTTTCTACAAAAAAAACGCATTTGAAACCAAATAGTTAAATTTTCAACCAAAGAGATGAATTTTCAACTAAAATTATGAATCTTCAACCAAAAGACTGAATTTTTAATAAAGTAATTCAACTTTTAACCAAGTACATAGTTAAATTTACAAGGAAAAACGAATTTAAAAAAAAATAGGTGAACCCTCAACAGAAACTTTTTTATCAAGAGAGATGAATTTTCAAACCAAAAACAACACTTTTCAACAAAAGACTTGAATTTTCAACAAAAGTTTTTGTTATTTTTCAACCAACTAGTTAAATTTTCTACCAAAATAATTGAATTTTTATCAAAATACATAAATAGATGAATTTTCAACAAAAATATAAAAGTTGATATTATTTGAACCAAAAAAGATTTAAAATGAAATCAATCACAGTTTAATTCAACCAAAAATGGCGAATTTTCAATAAAATAGCTGAATCCTCAACCAAAAGAGATTAATTTTCTATCCATTGATCCATAAATCTCTCTTCATATGAGATATACAAAAAACACAACGTAACTTCAAAATAACTAGAATTGAAGTTCAAAGTTACTGAAGAAATCGTAACAAAGTTACGTTACAAGTTACTTTTAAAAATAGTAACGAAGTTACCCTAAAAGTTACAAATAACGTAACTTTTCAGTAACTTAGTTATTTGTAACAAATTACTACCCAAATCGGATCCTGTTGATATGAGGGATTGATTTCACATTACATATACATTTGCTTAAATTTTAATTATTCTTTCATAGCAATTATATATAATAATATTCAAATTCATTCATTTATTCATTCATTCAATGAAATGAAAATGATATAATTTGAATTGGAATAACAAATTCTCATCATGTTAGATCGACATAACAATCATTTTTATCTGATGTTAGGTTAATTAAAAATGTTTGTTGGTTTTGATTGTTCAAAATTGACGAATTTCCAATTTCAAATTTATAAAATTGAATCAATTTCTATTGTAAATCTTCAAAATTGAACTATTCCAACAACAAAAATTCAATATTGCATCTTTTTCTATTATGCACATTAAATATTGAATAGTCTTCAATTACAAATATTCCAAATTGAAGAATTTTAAATTGAAACCCTTTACAATTGAAGAACTTTCAATAATTGTAAATCTTCATAACTGAATAATTAAAAAAAAAATTTTGAAAAACTCTTCAAAATTGTAGAACTTTAAATTATACATCCTAGAAATTGAAGAGTTTTTAATTATTAAAAATGACAATGAAAAATTATACAAGTTTTAAGTTTTACCACTTAAATTCTGTAATTATTATGCTTTACATTCAAAATTACTTCAATTTGGAAGATTTAGAATTGAAAACTTGACTTTTGATTTCCTAAGTCATCAAACTAATCGAAATTTAAGAATTTTTATTGATAGGTACATCTTTATAATTAAGAAGTTTTTTATTGTAAATCTTCAAAATTCGAGAATTCGAGAATTTACCATTTTTTAATTGAAGAACTTTTAATGGTAAATATTAAAAATTGAACAATTTAAAAACCCGTTTAACATTACATAACTTTAAAATATAAAGCTTGAAAATTGAATAATTTGGCAATTCCATATTTCCAAATTGAAAAATTTTCAATTGTAACTCTTTAAACTGGTAGAACTTTGAATTGTAAATTTTTAAAATTAAAGAGTTTTTGAATTGAAAAATTTGCAATTAAAAATGATTGCGAGTTCTAATTATTATTATATTTTTTTATTATTATGTTTTCAATTTTGAACGCTTTCAATTAGAAATAATTGAATTTCACTTCCTTTTAATTTTAAATGATCCAATTTCAAGATTCTAATCTTGAAATATTCCATTTTTATCGTTTTGAAATTTTCCTATTTTCGAAATTTCAATCTAGAATAATTCAATTTCGGGATTCTTCAATTAAAGAAGAATTGTTCAAGTTTTGACACTTTAAACTAGAAATTATACAATTTCAGCTCCTTTCTTATTAAACTGTCTAATTTTCAAAAATTTTGTCTGAAACTTTTCATTTTTGAGAGCTTTTGATTTGAAATGTTTCAAGTTCAGACTCTTTCAATTAAAAGTTATTAATTGTTGCTTCAAAACATTTTTAAACTTAATATTTAGAAATTTATTTAACAATGGATTTTTAAATTATTTATATTTTAATGTTACGAAATAAAAATTCAAAAACGTGAAGGCAGGTTTCGCGCGTGTGCATCTACTGCTAGTTCATAATTAATGAATATTATATTTTAATTTAAATAAAAAGTAGAAAAATTCAGGGTCTATTTCATATCACTGCTGAAGAATTGGCTTTCTAATATCGCTCTGTTTACGGTCATCTGACAGCAGGCAATCTGTAGGGCGTTCTTTTTTTTCAATTGAAATCAAACTCCTTCACCCTAACTTGTAAGAGGTCTGAGCTTCTGAAAATCTTCAATTTCAATACAAAGACGAGATTCCCTCACGATTTTTCTTTTTTAGACAACTATTACACCAGAATCGCCATTATCCATAAACGTTTGCTGCGATTTATACAGAAAAATAGCCAAAATTAAAAGTTATATGGAAATGTTTTTTTTTTAAGTTGAATTATCGATAAAAAAGTTCATTTTCAATCAAGAGAGATGAATTTTCAATCGAAAAGGACGAATTTTCAATAAAACAGTTGAGTTTTCGACCATAAAGATGACTTTAACAAAATAGTTGAATTTTCAACAAATTAATTAGACTTTCAACCAAATAGTTGAATTTTTATCATACAAAGACGAATTTTCAACCAAGATAAATTTTCTATCAAAGGACGAATTTTCAACAAAATACCAGAATTTTCAATCAAATAGATGAATTTTCTACAAACAAGATTAATTTTCTACCCAAATAGATGAAGTTTTAACAAAATAGTCAAGTTTTCAATCTAAAAAGTCGAATTTTTCAGAAAAAATTTGCCTTTTAAACCCGAAAAGAAGAATTTTTAAAAATAAAGTTAATTTTCAATCAAGAAAGATGAATTTTCAAACATACAAACTAATTTCGAACAAAAGGAAACGGATTTTCAACCAATTGATTTGAACTAAAAAAGACGAATTTTCAACAAAATAGTTGAATCCTCAACCAAAATGATGAATTTTCAATAAACAAGATTATTTTTCTACCAAAATAAACTATTTTGCAACAAAATACATGAATTTTCTACTAAATAGTTAAATTTTTAACTTACAAAGGTAAAATTTTCGATCAAAAATGAAATGGCTACATTTCCAGATAAAAAAAATTAATTTTTAACCAAAAGAAAATGAATTTCCAATAGAATAGTTACATTTTCGAATGAATAGTTTAATTTTCAACCAAAAACATGAATTTTCAAGAAAAAAGTTAATTTAGTACCACTTAGTTGAATTTTCAACTAAAATGATGAATCTTCAACCAAAAATAAAAATAAAATTTTCTACAAAGTAGCTCAAGTTTAAATCAAATAATTGATTTTTCTACCCAAAAAAATAAATTCTTAACTAAACGTGTAATAGCTAATATTTCCTCGAATATTTCAACAAAAACAAATTTTAATTTTCAATCAAAAACAGTTAAATGCAACATAAAAGAAGAATTTTCAACAAATTACATGAATCTTCAACCAGAAAAGCTCAATTTTTAACAATAAATGCAATAGATACATTTTCAGTGAAGAAAATTAATTTTCCACCCACAAAAAACGAATTTTGAGTTAAACAGTTGAATTTGTAACTGAAGAGATGAATTTTTAACGAAAGTATTGAATATTCAAAACAGAAAAATGAATTTTCAAGAAAAGATTTGAACTTTCAAATAAAGAGTTAAGTTTTCAACCAAAAAGTTTATTTTTTAACCAAGAAGATTAATTTTCTACAAAAAAGATGAATTATCTACAAAAGAGATGGATTTTCAACTGAAAAACATGAATTTTCAACCAAATAGTTGAATTTTAAACAAAACAAAAATGAAACGATTTTTCAACAAAATAGTTAATTTTTTTACCAGAGAGATGAATCCTCACCAAAAAAAATTAATTTTTAACAAAATAGTTGCATTTTAAATGAAATAAATAAATTTTCAACCAAATAGTAGAAGTTTTAACCAAACGAGATAAACTGCGAATCAAAAATATGATAGACTTTTCAACAACAAAAAAAGTAACTTTTAACCAAGGATAGCTGGATTTTCCTTATGGGGTTCAATTAAATCAGTTAAAATTTACGCGAGCAAACCAAAAAAATGGGAACTTTTTTTAAAAAAGGGGAAAAAAGAATTTGTTTAAAAGTGGCAAAAATTTTATGGGCGGCCCCTAATTTGTTAAGTTAATCTTTCGTTTAAGTTAAGCTTTAAATTATATAAATGTTCTTAAATGAAAAGAAAATTTCTAAAGAATATAATAAAAAGTATTCTCATACCGAAAATATCCGGGTTTTGTACGGGATTATTGAAGAATATAGAGGGTGGCCGAAAAACTTGATTTCCAAAACTTCCTGACTTTTCTGTGATTTGGATCTGACTAATTTTTCATTTTCCCTGACCACTACAATTTAAAGACTAAAATTCTAATCTTGTAATATTTTTAATATAAAATCTTTTGTGAATGGAATAAAACAATTTTAAATTTAAATTTAGAAATTTGTAATCAAGATTTGTGGTAGCGAATCGCCGCCCAATAAAAAAAAAATCGCAAATATCTTTTCTTGAAAGAACGCTCTATTTATCGTAAAAGTTCTGGATATTTCAGCCTATTCTTCGCTGGACACAGCAAATTCAGAAAACATAAAAAATGTATCATTTTTAGCAGTTCAATCGATCTGTAGTATAGGGTGGTCCAAATTCTTTTTTTTGCATTTTCATGCTTATTGCCTGGAAATTTGTCCGAATCCACACAAAAAATCTAATCCATTTTTTTTTAAATCATATTTATAGGTGGCGCAAGCCCCATGAAGCTTAACACGGTTTTTACAAAACTTTACCACTTTTTGTCCTATTTTCAAGTAGAGTGAGGTAATACTTATTATTATTATTATTATTATACCATTAAGCCATTTCCCTTTCGGGGTAGGCGTGACTTGCTCAGTTGGAGAATAGTAGTGTGCATATGGGTATATAGGTATTAACAATCATCATTGTTTAAACAATTTATTATTATTAATCATTTTCTCTTAGAATAATGCTAGAAAATTGCAGTTTTTCAACAATGTTCCACTTTTTGTCCAATTTTTAATTAGATTGAGGTAAATAATTTATTAAATTTCACAAAATTAATTTTTCAAACAATTGATTATTATTTTAAATAATATTATCATTGAATAATGTTAGAAATTACGGTTTTGTCTGAAATATTCAACCTTATGTCCAATCTTCACTTAGAGTTTGGTAATAATATTATTGGAACTTGACAAACATAATTGTTTAAACAAACTATTATTGTCTAAAACTATCTTCTCCTATACTTTCTCAACTTTTCACTTACTGAGTAAAGTAAATAATTGTTTAGACAATTTATTATTGTTTATAATTAACTTTCCTTAGATAATTGCTAGAAAGTTTATGCTTTTTCTGAATTTTTCAATTTTTTGTGAACTTTCAACTTAGTTAGTTCAAATTAATGCAAGTTAGGTCAAAATATTAAATAATAATAATAATATAAACGAAAAGGCTCTCAGTAACTACTACAAGGAAAATTTACATTTGATATGCTCCACATAGAAAATTTAAAGAATATTTCAAATATCTTTTTTATTTCAGAAAAATATATATCCACAAAGAAGAAAGAAATTGTTTGAAATATGATTCTCTCTAATGTTTATAGAAAGAATAAATTGTTGAAACAATTATTTTTGTTAACTTACAATAATTATTATCTCATTAAATGAAAAGTGGACAAAAAGTTAAAAATTTCAGAAAAAACCCGCAACTATCTAGCATTAATATAGAAGAAGTTAGCCATAAACAATAATAATTTTGTATAAACAACTATTGTTGCTAAATTGAATTAAAAGTTAAATCCCTTTAGGTGAAAAGTGGACAAAAAGTTAAACATTTAAGAAAAAACCGCAATTTCTAGCATTATTCGAAGACAATATTATTAACAATAAGAATAAATTGTTTCAACAATTATGTTTGTTAACATTAATTAACGTTTACCTCACTCTAATTAAAAATTGAACAAAAAGTGGAAAATTGTTGAAAAACCGCGACTTTCTATCTCCATTCAAGGAGAAAATTGCCAAAAACAATAATAAATTGTTTAAACAATGTATGTAGAAATATAATTATCATTATAAAGTAGTATTCCATGTAGTAGAAACAATTTCTGTATATGTGGATATAAAATAGCGGAAAATTTCACGTCAAAAACATTCGGTGAGAAATGTACTTCTCCGATCTTAGAAAGGTCAAAAATCAAGGTCAAATGTTTAAAAAACGGTAAGATGCCCTTTTTTGGAATTATCGTGGTTTTCTGAGAATAGAAAACGTTCAAGATGCTTTTAACAAGTCGATAAAACGTAAAAGTGTGAACCAACTGAACCATCTTGACCTTCAGATAAATTTCAAGGTCATTTGAAGGTCAAGATGATTTTTTTAAAGAAAATCCCTACGTTAAACTGCAGATTTGAAAAGAGCGAAAAATTTTACGTCACAAATGTTCTATGGAAAATTTATAAAAGTGTGTACCATCTTGAAGACCTTAACCTTCTGATAAATGTTCAAGATCGTCAAGATGGTACACACTTTTAAAAATTTTCCATAGAACATTTTTGACGTAAAATTTTTCGCTCGTTTCAAATCCGTAGTTTAAAGCAGGGATTTTCTTTGAAAAAAATCATACTGACCTTCAAATGACCTTGAAAATTCATCTGGAGGTCAAGATGGTTAAGTTGGTTCGAACTTTCACATTTTATCGACTTGTTAAAAGCATCCTGAACATTTGCTATTCTCAGAAAACCAAGATAATTCCAAAAAAGGGCATTCTACCGTTTTTTAGACATTTGACCTTGATTTTCGACCTTTCTAAGGTCACAAAAGGAAATTTCTCACAGAATACTTTTGACGTGAAATTTTCCGCTCTTTTTTAATCCGCAGCAAAAATTAGGGGTTGTCATTCTAAAAAATCGTCTTGACCTTCAAATGTCCTTGAAAATTGACCTCAAAGTCAAAATTAATAGTACCGTTAAAAGACCCTGAAGTTCAAGACGATTTTTCCAAATGACAATCCCTATTTTTGACTGCGGATTTGAAAAGAGCGGAAAATTTCACGTCAAAAATATTCTGTGAGAAATTTCCTTTTGTGACCTTAGAAAGGTCGAAAATCAAGGTCAAATGTATAAAAAACGGTAAAATACCCTTTTTTGGAATTATCGTGGTTTTGTGAGAACAGCAAACATTCAAGATGCTTTTAAAAAGTCGATAAAATGTAAACGTGTAAACCAACTTGACCATCTTGACCTTCAGATAAATTTTGAGGGTCATTTGAAGGTCAATATGATTTTTTCTAAGGAAATCCCTACTTTAAACTGCGGATTTGAAACGAGTGAAAAATTTTACGTCAAAAATGGTCTATGGAAAATTTGTAAAAGTGTTTACCATCTTGACGATCTTGAAAATTTATCAGAAGGTTAAGGTCGTCAAGATGGTACACACTTTTACAATTTTTTCATAGAAAATTTTTGACGTAACATTTTTTGCTCCTTTTAAATCCGCAGTTTAACGTAGGGATTTATTTTTTTTAATCATCTTGACCTTCAAATGACCTTGAAAATTTATCTGAAGGTCAAGATGGTCAAGTTGGTTCACACTTTTACATTTTAGACATTTGACCTTGATTTTTGACCTTTCTAAGATCACAAAAGCAAATTTTTCACAGAATGTTTTCGACGTGAAATTTTCCGCTCTTTTTAAATCCACAGTCAAAAATAGGGGTTGTAATTTAAAAAAATCGTCTTGACCTTCAAATGACCTCGAAAATTGACCTTAAGGTAAAAATTAATAGTACCGTTGAATGACTCTCTATGTTCTGTTTAATTTTTGTTTGAACAATTTTTTTGTAGATGGAGAATTTTAAGAGATATTTGAATCTATAGATTAAAATGGGTCACCCTGTTTATGAATATAGAAATAAGAAAGAATAATTTATTTTATATGAATGATTTTTTTTTTATAGATGAAATTATAGGAAAAATATAAAATGGGGAAAAATATATAATAAAGCTGAGATGAATAATTTGAAACCTGGGCACCAGAACAAATATGTTTTACAACAAATTTTTTTAATAAGGCTTTTAATAGCTTCTGCGTCACTAAAATTAAATAAAATAGCAATATATATGAATAGAAACAATAAGAAAGAATAATTTATGTCAAATAAAGTAATTTTTTTTTATTCGCAACAAACATATACAGTTGAACTTGGCAAATGTTTTATTTATGCTGTCAAAATGAGTCATTTATTGATAATACGGTTTCCAATATTGATAAATATGCATAATTAGTGAAAGTTGAAATATGTGAAACAGCAATTATTATGATTAATTTGTCGAATATTTGTAAGAATAGTGAGAAAAAACTTAGTTAACTTCAATTTCAGGATTATCATCCAACTATTAGTATATAACGTTTTTTCTTGTAAGAAAAGTGCAAATTGTTCAACTGTATGGTTATTCTGATCGTGATAAAATATTTAAAAAATGATTTTATGTAACTTAAGTATTTCCTTCATTTGCTAAAAGCCTTCTTAAAGCAAAATTTTGTTTTAAAATATATGTTTTCTAGTGGCCAAGTTTGAAGATTTGATCTCGTCTCTATTACATATTTTTCCCCTACTGTATGGAGAAGGTCCCAGAATTTTGGTAATTCTTTTAAAAAATGTTGAGGGGTACAATTTAATGCTCTTGTTTTTGTCTGTTCTTATAAGAAATCATACTTTGTATGGCTTTTACCAGCGCCAAATAATTTTTTTTGAGTCGGACATAAAAATAAATTTTTTGTGAACCACCCTAATCAATTGTTATTTGTTTTAATAAGCATTTATAGAGATACGGAATACGTTACTAAAATTATTTTATCATAAATGACTTTTACATAATTTTTGAATAATTGACAATGTTTTAAATTCACATTTGGCCGATTAAACAGAAATTATTATACTTATCAAATTGTACATTAATATTTCAGACAAAAGAAGATAATAATTAATATGGAATTATTTCATTGAAAACTCCATTGCGTTTTCACGTCGAATGATCATAATCCCACAAATTATACGAAAAGCGAATTAAACCAGGTACTGGGAGGGAGCCTAAAATACAGGAAACGCGCATGTCAAAATGCCTTGTCTGCCATTGGCCCTTAACAATTACATCGATATCTCCATGTCCTCCAATTGGCTCTTTTATAAAGTCCATCCTACTTTATACACTCATTCTCTATTACATATGTACATATTATTTAAAATATGACCTAATGGATATTTTGATTATTAATTGTACAAAGACAAAAAAAAATTGGTACTCCCTAATTAAGCCGAATTTTTGGCCCTAGGATAGATTTTACAATTATTTGTTCGTAAAACAAGGCCCTCTTTCTTAATATAAAACTTGTTTTTCCTGTGCAATATACTTGAGCCTATGTCTGTTGATAAATAAATGTATTCATTATTGAATTACGATGGAAACTTAGAGAATAAATTACCTGAAACTTACCAAAATGTCTTTCAATTTACCGAAAATTTCTGTAAAGTTACCAGAAAAGCTTTAAAAATTATTGCAATGTATGTAGTTGAATCAACCATAACAGATTAATTTTAATGAAACAGTTGCATTTTTAACAAAAAAGATCAAATTTCGATCAAAAGAGATGAATTTTCTCAAAAAGATCAATTTTCTACCAAAACTGAAATAGTTAAATTTTCAGTTAAAAAGTTTATTTTCAACCAAGAAAAATGAGTTTTCAACAAAATAGTTACTTCTTTAACCAAAGAGATGAATGAATCTTCAACAACAACAAAATTAAATTTTAACAAAGTAATTCAGCTTTTAACCAAGTAGTAAATTTTCAATAAAAAATATGAATTCTCAACCAAAAAGATTAATTTTCTACCAAAATGTCACATTTTTAATAAAATACATGAATTTTCAACCAAATAGTTGATTTTTCAGCTAAAAAAGATTATTTTTCAACCAAAATCGAATAGTTAAAATTTGAGTACAAAAATGAATTTCCAACCAAAATAAAAACAAATTTTCAACAAAATAGTAAAATCCTCAACCATAAAAGATTAATTTTAATCAAACAGTTGCATTTTTAACAAAAAATATATAATTTCGATCAAAAGAGATGGATTCTCAAACCTAAAAGACGAATTCTCAAATAAAAAAGATCAATTTTCTACCAAAACTGAAACAGTTAAATTTTTAGTTAAAAAGTTTATTTTCAACCAAGAAAAATGAGTTTTCAACAAAATAGTTACATTTTCGACCAACTAGATGAATCTTCTAGTAAAAAAATTAAATTTTAACAAAGTAATGCAACTTTTAACCAAGTAGTCAATTTTCAATCAAAAATATGAATTCTCAACCAAGAAGATTAATTTTCTACAAAAAAGTGAAATTTTCAATAAAATATATTAATTTTCTACTAAAAAAGAATATTTTTCAACCAAAATCGAATAGCTTATTTTTAGTAAAAAAATTAATTTCCAACCAAAAAAAAAACAAACAAATTATTAACAAAATAATTACATTTTATCAAAGAGATGAATCTTCAAAAAAAAAAAAATGTAACAAAGAATTTCAGCTTTTAACCAAGAACTTGAGTTTTCAACCAAAAACATGAGTTCTCAACAAAAATGCAATAATTGATGTTTCAACCAAAAAATATTTTCATTTTAGATCAATAACAGTTGAATTCAGCCAAAAGAAGAACGCATTTTCGAACAAATATTTAAATTTTTAACTAAAATGATGAATCTTCAACCAAAAAAAAAAAAAACTTTTTAACAAAGCAGTTTAGCTTTCAACCAACAGGTTTATAATTTTCAATTAAACAAGCAAAAATGAAATAGTTGAGTTTTCAACAAGAAAAAGGAGGAATTTTCAATAAAATAGTTAACTTTCCAACAACTAAGGATATGAATTTTCGACTAAATAGTTGAATTTAAAAAAAAAAATTATTTTTCAACCAAAATCTAATAGTTAAATATTGAGTACAAAAATTATTTTCCAACCAAAAAAAGAACAAATTTTCAGCAAAATATAGTAAAATCCTCAACCATAACAGATTAATTTTAATCAAACCGTTGCATTTTAAACAAAAAGATGAAATTTCGACCAAAAAAATCAATTTTCAAACCTAAAAGACAAATTTTCAACTAAAAAAGATCAATTTCTACCAAAACTGGAATAGTTAAATTTTCAGTTAAAAATGTTGATTTTCAGCACAAAAAAAAAACGAATTTTCAACAAAATAATTACATTTCATCAAAAATATGAATCTTCAACAACAAAAAATTAATTTGTAACAAAGAAGTTCAGCTTTTGACAAAGTATTGAATTTTCAAGCAAAAACATGAATTCTCAACAAAAAATGCAATAATTGACGTTTCAACCAAAAAAATATTTTTATTTTAGATAAATTATTACAGTTGAATTTAACCAAAAAAAAGAACGCATTTTCAATCAAATATTTTAATTTTTAACCAAAGAAATTAAATTTTTAACTAAAATGATGAATCTTCAACCAAACAAAAAGACTTTTTAACAAAGCAGTTTAGCTTTCAACCAACAGGTTGATTTTTCAACTAAACACGATAAATTTTTAAGCAAAAATAAAATAGTTGAGTTTTCAACAAAAAAAAGGAGGAATTTTCAATAAAATAGTTAAAATTCCTACTACTAAAGATATGAATTTTCGACTAAATAGTTGAATTTTCAACTAAAAAGAAATTATTTTTCAACCAAAATCGAATAGTTAAATATTGAGTACAAAAATTATTTTCCAACCAAAAAAAGAAGAAATTTTGAACAAAATATAGTAAAATCCTGAACCATAACATATTAATTTCAACCAAACAGTTGCATTTTTACCACAAAAGATCAAAAGAGATGAATTTTCAAATAAAAAGATCAATTTTCTACCAAAACTGAAATAGTTACATTTTCAGTTAAAAAGTTGATTTTCAACCAAGAAAAATGAGTTTTCAACAAAATAGTTACATTTTCAACCAAAGAGATGAATCTTCAAGCAAAAAAATTAAATTTTAACAGAGTAATTCAACTTTTAACCAATAGTTGAATTTTCAATCAAAAATATGAATTCTTAAAACAGAAGATTAATTTTCTACCAGAAAGGTCAAATTTTGAATAAAATACATGCATTTTCAACCAAATAGTTGAATTTTCAACTAAAAAAGATTATTTTGCAACCAAAATCGAATAGATCAATTTTGAGTACAAAAATTAATTTCCAACAAAAAAAGAACAAATTTTCAACAAAATAGTAAAACCCTCAACCATAACAGATTAAAGTTAAACTTTTAACCAAGTAGTTGAATTTTCAACAAAAAAAGGAGGAATTTTCAATAAAATAGTTATATTTCCAACTAAAGATACGGATCTTCGACTAAAATGAAAATGGCATTGAAAATTGAATTCTTTTTTATTTGAAAATGTTCCAAAATATTGTACATTTCAAACTCGAATTGAAAAAAAAATTCGATTCGCATGGCTCAAGATTGTGCAATTTCAAACATAAGATTAAAATAACAATCTTGTTTTGTATTCTTTTTTCTAATTTTTAATTTTCAATGTAATATCTTAAAATTGTCCGATTTTTAGTTAAAGATTTAAAAAAATGAATCATGTATAATGGAAAAATATTTGATTTAAGGATTTTAAGATTGAATAATAATATAAATGAAGTGTTAAAAATTAAACGATTTGAAATTAAAAACCAAAAAATGGTTTTGTTATTAATTACAATACATAAATTTTCTGAATTTTCATGTTGAACGCTAAATATTCAATTTTTCCCTTTTATAAGTTTTGAATTTTACAAGTAAATTTACATTTAAATTTATATTTAAAATAATTTTACAAGTAAAATCGTTGAATTTATAAAAGCATAATAAAAACTTTTTAAATTTATTGAAAATAATTGAAATTTGGAAGGATTTAAGGGAAAAAAGTTTTAATGCCACAATTTGTTGATGGTTAAAAATTTTTCAATTTTAAATGAAGTTCAGATTCGTTTAATTTTCAACGTTACGTGGTAAAAATTTGTTCATTTTTTATTTTTCCCGTTTAAAATTACTTAATTTTAAACTTTTTTTCAGAATAATTCAATTTTATCGGTTTATAGGTAAAAAATTTTAAATTTTGAACGGTGAAAATGACGGTGAATTTTATTTTTTGATCCCATTAATTTGAACATTAAGAATTTCAGTTTTTGCTTTCGAATTGTCAAATTTTAATCGCTTGGGATTAAAAATTATTTGAATTTAAAAGTTTTCAATTTTAAATTATTTAGTTTTAAACGCTTTTAATTAGAGATAATACCAATTCAATTCCTTTGAATTTTAAATGACTCAGTTCTCAAATTTCAATTTAAAAGGTTTATAGTTGAAATTGTTTCAATTTTGAACGACGGACATGATGATGAATTTATTTTTTCATCCTAGAACAATTTTTCTAATAAATTTTAATAATATATTATAATATTTTTTATGTAATAATACTTTAAAATTCTAGAATTATAGAAGCTTTGACTTTGAAACATTCAATTCGATGTTTAATCTCAAATTGTCAAATTTGAATCGCTTTTCAAATTAAAAATTATTTAAATACAAAAGATTTCAATTTTAAATGATTCAATTTTGAATGCTTTTAATTAGAAATAATAAAATTTCAATTCCTCTGAATTTTAAATGATCTAGTTTTCAAAATTCGAATCTGAAATTATTCATTTTTGAACATTCTGAAATTTTCCTATTTTCGAAATTTTATTCTGTAATCAATCAATTTCGAGATTCTTTAATTCCAAATTATATTGTTCAATTTTGAAGGCTTTCATTTAGAAATGGGACAATTTCAATTTTATTTTATTATGAAATTGTTAAGTTTTAAAAATTTTAGTCTGAAATTTTTTTATTTTGAGAGCTTCCGATTAAAATTTTTTTTTAAACGCTTTTATTTAGAAATGATAAAAGTTCAATTCCTTTTCATTCCATTCGAAATCTTGACCTTTTTTCAACATTTTACCAATTTTACCTAATTTAAAATTATTTGATTTCGAACATTTTCAATTCAAAATCATTCAATATATATATTTTATTTTATTTTTTTTCAAGCGCTTTCAATTCGAAAAATTCTTAAAATTTTCTGGTTTCACAATAAACCTGTTCAAAAAATTTTCCTGTAAATATAAGTTTTTTAATTAAAAAATAATCATTGTGAATTATTTGGTGATAAAATAAAAGAGTTTGAAATATTTCACTTCAAAAGTAAAAAAATAAAAGAATTTCCTACATGTACAGTTTAATTAAAGAAATTTTATTCAAATGCTAATAAGGGGGCCTGAACTTTTTTATTACGCTCCTGGACTCTATCGAAAGACGCCTCTATAAGCGCTGTGAACTTCAAGTCCCTTTGGCGCAGAGGATAGCGCGTTGGACTTCTAATCCAAAGGTCGTGGGTTCGATCCCCACAAGGGATGATCTTTTTTTGAATCAATTTTTGACTTTTTCTCATTTATAAAAGATTCGTTTATATATAAATGCACTTTATCATAAAATTTAGTATACATTTGATTATAACTGTTCTATTTAATTATCATATATAGGTAATTATAAATGTAAAATAAATAGAATAGGAGATCCAATTTTAAAACTATAATAATTTATTACTCAGATATTTAACAAAAGTAAAATAATCTATATAGACAAAAGTGGACGTGGAGGGGGGAAGGGGCTAAGTATTTTTTTCTGCCAAATATCTCAGTGATGTATTTTACTCAAAAAAGTACATTATACGAATTAAAAACTAAAATAATCTATTTAAGCAGCGGTTATTTAAATAAAATAAGAATTTTCTTCACAAAAAAAACCCCTGGAACCCCGAAATATTTTTTTTTAATGTGGAAAATATCTTATGGCATATTCCATTGGTACTGGTTTTTCACTCGATGTAAGAATATTTTGATTTTTTTTATTGTGCTGAAAGTCCAAAAAAAAGAAAAAAAAACAAAAAATCGAAAAAAAAGTCAAAAGAAACGGTGAAAAAGTTACACTGAGCCGTTTTTCAACTTCTTTTGACTTTTTTCGATTTTGTTTTGTTATTTTTAGTAAAAATTGTGTGTATACTTTCAGGTTTTAATGAAAATAATTCCTGTTCAACAATCAATATTAATAGTTAATTGAATGCACATGCAACATAATGATTGTTGATCCAAATTACACTTTCAGCCTACAATGAGTTTAAAATACGCGCCAAAGAAGTACGCTAAGGTTATGTTGGTTTAATCGATCTAATCGATAGGTTAATGGGTCAGCTGTTGTGAACTGTCAGTGTACTTCATTTCTTTTGATGAAAGAAAGACAAACTGCGCTAAACAAACGATAAAGTGCAATAAAATTTCCAATTATCAACCAACACTATTAACTTTATTGTAAAATTAAAGTTATCAAAAGAAGCAACATAATACTCGGTATTGTAAAGTATGCCATTTGTTGTAAAAGCTAATCGATGTTGTTTTACAAGACTTGACACGCGACGCAGAATCATATGTGAAAGCAAAATAATCCTCAATAATCTTCAGGAATTATGAGAGCGATTGATAATATGACAGTCGTCTAAAATTAATTCCTACAATGTGATGTGACAGCGAGTTATTTTTACTTGTTTGCTACAGTTGCTAGAATTTAAAGAACGATTCTGAGCGCACAAAACAGACACAATGGAAAAACAGAAAGCACGACAGGTGAGGTTATACATATGACAAATGTGGCGTAATTTACGCTTTTCTCTAATGATGTCAGGGAATTTTCATAAGAGGCACTTTCAATAACTGTCAAGGATGAGAG